>CAXITT010000397.1:352185-406232 GCA_964033795.1 Lymnaea stagnalis | reverse complement strand
TTTTTTTTTTTTTTTTTTTCCAGTTCACTCTTTAAAATTTTCGACAATTTTTTTTTTGAAACGCATTATACTATATAATAAAAACAAAATAATGCGTTCAAAAAGAAATTTGACACAACTTTTAACGCGTGAACGTAAAAAAAAAATAATTTTTTTTAAATCGAACAAATTTCCGTTCGATCAAATTTCAATCGTTCAAAATTTTTTTGTCGACGAAATTTCTTTCAAAAAAAAAAAAAAAAAATCCCCCCCCCCCCCCGTTAAGATTTCCCACGGTTTTGCCTGATTTTCAAAATTATTCCCCACATCCCAAGGGGGGTCGTGAATTCCCAAGATCTTGGGAAATTTCCCAAGGTGTGGTAGCCCTGCACACACCCCATAATAGTAACACATTACACGTAGCGGTAGTGGAATCAAAATTGTTCTGCACGCTACGTGCTCCCCCCACCCACCCTCCCTTTGCGGCTTCAAGTCTCATGTCTGTCTCTATACATTTACATATAAGATCTAGCGGCAGGGACACTGGTGGAGGGGGAACAGTGCAGCCATCACGCGAGCCCACATCACTTCTGGCACTGGCTACACGGCTAGCCAAAATATTATTTGAAGTTGAAGTTATATTATAAATTAATACGTTTTATTGATTAGAAAATGAGTTTGGTTTTAAAAAAAACGGGACATTTAGGCGTCCCGAGAGACTTTTTTGGGACAACGGGTGCGATCGTGAAAGAACGGGACGTTTGGTCACCCTACGCCCTACACTAACCCCACGCCCTACACTACCCCCACGCCCTACACTACCCCCACGCCCTACACTACCCCCACGCCCTACACTACCCCCACGCCCTACACTACCCCCACGCCCTACACTACCCCCACGCCCTACACTACCCCCACTCGACAAGCTACCACGAATGACACTCGGAATCAACAGCTGTATGATTTGCGTCGCCGTCTTAGACTATCGTCTGTGTGTGAGTTTGATACAGTCCCCCCCCCCCCTGCCCTAGGGTGACCAAAACGAGACGCTTTCAAGGACGTTTTTTTTTTTTTGAAGGGGGGGGGGGGGGGACTCCTTTTTGAAATATGCTCATTTTAACTATGAAATCTAACCTAGAAATCTACTTGGGGTAATCAGTCTTTTCCTATATTTCACTGATGTGATGCGTTGTTTTATGTCTGAACGTCCACCATGACCAATTCTAAAACATTATTGCAAACTGTGCACTCGACTTCACTTTCATAGCGTCCCTTTTCAATATAATTCCAACCTTTGGAATACTCCTCCATAAACTTACATTGACATTGGGCACAATTTTTGTTCTAATTAGAAGATAATGTAAAATTAAAGAAAACAACTAAAACAAACACATGTCACACTGACACGAACAGGCCTGCAAGGATCACACACCCAGGGCTGCCACTCACTTTTTTAAAATTTCCCAAGATTTGGTGAGCAAATTTCCCAAGATTTCCCAAGATCATAAAAATATATAAGAGTTTAAAAGGGGGGTTTTCTATGTAGTTAATGTAATAATAGATTGAATCTATGCCCCTGAAAAACATGGTACATTAATTGAATGCAATTTATTGAAAAGAACATTTAAAAAATGTTTATCACATAAAAAAACAAAAACAATTTGTTTAAAAAATAACTTATAATCCAAAATATCAATACCCACTGGAGTTAGGCTACTAAATATTACCTCCGAATTCTCTGTTAAAAATATCATCTACAATACATGTGTAATAGAAGTCACTTGGAAACAAAGCTTACAAGGCTAATCAGTAATCAACACAGAATTCCTTTTACAAAGGCAAGAGGTTCTTCATCCAAAAATGATTATTATTATTGTAAATCTGTTGATTAGAAGTGGGGTTTGCAAAGCAATTAAGCAAAATTTATTAATAATAATTGTAGTTAAAATGGATTGATATTAATATTATGATGAAAACAATAAGTTTTTTTTTTTCTTGTAAATTTACATTATAACGATTTAAAAAAAGAAGAAAAAAAATCTTTTAAAGGAATTGTTCATTTATAATCCTACAACTTAGACATATACTTTTAATATTTTAGTTACCTGTGTGTTTCAATCCACAAATATTTTTTTCTAATTGATGAAAATTAGGCTGGATTTTTTACAGATGCATTATATTTTGAACACATTGTAGAAGTAATTGAAATAATCAAATTTTACTATGGCATGGATTCTTGATTGAACACTATCGTTCACTCTTTGGCTTGTACTGTTTTTTCCCACGCCCTACACTCCCCCCACGCCCTACACTACCCCCACGCCCTACACTACCCCCACGCCCTACACTAACCCCACGCCCTACACTACCCCCAACCACAGCTATTGATTTGCTCTCTAAATAAGATTGTGTTGGAAATATGATTTTTGGGTCTTTAATGTTTTTACCAATAAAATTACGCTGCGATTTTAATAACAAAGAGTATGACAAATAAAAAAAAAAGCAATTACTTTAAAAAAGCTTGTGGTGTATGATTCTCTAAAATGTCTGATTCTAATAATAGGCATTGATACAGCTGCAAACATTGTTTCAACCCACTACACCAGCAAACACTTCAAACAGCTAATTAAAACAAAAGAAGGCAGTTAATGGAATGCACTTCTTTTCTTATATTTTCTATATTGCAATAAAAGGGTATATCAGACCTGTTTACTCTTACGATTTTGGCGTACAATGTAGGATTTTGAGGTGTATACATTATATATACTGTATGTTTATTTTACTATAAGATCATGAATTGAAAGATTTTGTGAATATATTGTACGATTTTAAGAGTTTGAAAGTAAACAGGTCTGGTATATTCATTGGGCTCATCGGTGATACTAGATGAGAAAATCTGGTTACACAAACGTATATAGAAGCCTAATTACTTTGAATGAACAATTATTCGTATATATGGATTCAACGTGGGTCCAAATATTTCCCTGTCCTAAATACACCAGTATTTCCCTGTCCTGATACACGTGTCTCCCAAACAATGTTTCGTTCTGGTAAGGTCAAGAAATTCAATGTTTCAGGATTAAACTTACACAAAGTAAAATTTGTTTGTAATACGATGAATGAAAAACAATAATTTTGATTAACTTTAAAAAATCCACTGTCTAATCCTCTTTATACATATATCATATATATATAGAGAGAGAGTGATAGTAAGTACATTCTCTCATTACCTAAAGCTGGGCTCGGTTAAATTATTGTTTCCCCCAATGATTTTCGAATTGCCGCATGACGTTGGGAAACACTGCAATAAGGTTACCGGAAATTTGATTGAAAGAAATTTCGTCGACGGTAAATTGATAGACCGGAAATTTGGTCGAATCTTTTTTCAGTTCACACGTTAAAATTTTCAAGTATCTTTTTGAACGCACTATACTGTATAGTAAAACAAAATAATGCGTTCAAAAAGACATTTGAAGCAAAATTTAAACGTAAAAACGGAAAAAAAGATTCGACCATATTTCCGTTCGATCAAATTACCGTCGATCAATTTACCGTCGACGAAATTTCTTTCGATCAAATTTCCGGATACGATACCGCATACGTTGACTACTTTATCCCCTTCATCTCTAGCTTCAGGGTTCCAACTTTTATCTTATTCATCTAATGTGTACAGAAAATCTTAATCATTAGATCTAATCATTTCACGTGTTTTAAAAGAAATAGTTACTTTTTAAAAAAATAATATATATGTGTATATATATATATTTAAAATCTGTATATTTTTTCTTCCAAAATTTTAGTGTGTCATTTAAGTCCCAACATTGAAATAACCAATAAAAAAAAAAGTATTTAAAAAATCACGTAGCTAAAAACACATCATCCAGATCTTCTTCTTGTTCTACATTTTGAAGGGCCCATGATTAATGTATTGATCATTCTGACCCGCATTATGTGTTATTTAGGAACTAATATCTTATCTGTTGTTTTTAAAAACTTTTTTTTTTTTAGACCAGTTATCTAGCTGTTCATGGGTGACCTCAATGTTAAAGACCATTCCCGGCCGTTGTTATTACCGGGGTGCTGTATGAATATATTTGTGGGACACGTGTGAGGATAGTGCATGATTAGTGTAGGCTCAGTTTAATATTGGCTAGTATGTGGCTGAGCCAGTTTTATTTTGCGTGTCTCGTAACGTCCCATATTAGGTTTGGAGAGCAATAGCATGCATATTAATCTAACAACTGTTCAAGAAACACTTTAAATAAATCACTGAGCCACTTTAACCAGAGAATCCGACCTGGTTTGCAGAAATTGTGGTACCATTATCCTTTTTTTTTTCTTCTTTTGTTCATTCAACAATGTCTGTCGGCTTACTTTTCCTGAAAGTCTCAGTCTCTTACCTAGAACATGAGCCAACATCAGAGAGAACAACTCCCTGTTCAAAGTTTTTCTAAGGAACCACAAAAGTATAAGCATGGCAAAAACCAACCAGGTGATGATGATGAAAGAGGAAAAAAAACAATTCAAGCATTTGGTGATGGTCTGACACCTATAGAAAGGCAAAATGTAAGCATGGATTATTTTGTTGTTTACTTTTTCCACAAATAAGTCTTATAAATAAGAATGACAGTTTTGCATTGTTGTTGTAAAGTGAAAATAATCGCTTATAAAGAAAAGAAAATCACAAACACTCTGAACTAGGGACACCTGAACTAAAATATTTGTTAATCTATATTTGGGAGTGGCCTAAAGACCTTATAGTTAAAGGTGAAGTGGGTCTCACTCTATTAATTTGAATAACCTCTGCTCAGTAAACAATTTAACACCTAATGTTAAATTTAGAATGAAAAAAAAACATTATCATGTGGATAGCTTCAACCTCACTCGGATAGCTTTGATCCATGTACAATGCTATAAGACATTAGAGTTGTTGATACTTGAAAGATGTCATTACTTGAGAGATGCTTATACTTAGAGTTATGTTGATTTACATTTGTTCTTGATCAGGAGGATGATTCACTTGGGAACATCTACACAGACGCTCTTCCCCCTTGGATGCTTCCAGATGTTGAAGAATCCAACTCGTCCGGTGTGATTGGTCCAACAATGGAAGATTTAGAAAAACATCGTGAGAAATCAGTTTGATATAATATGTAATGGTTGATAATTATCACCCATCTAAATGAATAATGTCAGTGTTGTGAACTCTGGGAATTTTGGCAAGTCATATATATGTGCCATATCTATGTCTTTCTCTGAAAACATTAAAGTTATATTTTAGTTTCAAAGCCTTTTGATTTGAATAAAATCTTTAAAATAATCCTAATTATTATAATTACAACATTAAGAAACTTGTTTGAATCCAAGCAGATTTTTCTTTTAATCTTGACCTTTTAAATGGGTCTGTTGGCTTTCATCGTCAACATTTTCAGCTAGTATGACCTTAAATATATATCCTCTTCTATTTCAAAAAAGAAGGCTCTTATATTTTATATTACCGGTAATTAAAAGAAGAGGCAATGTTAAAATTGACCTGGTTAACTTTTAATTATGCAGTGTGATATTGTTAGGAAGAGCAAAATGAAATTAGCTAAAGTGCATTTTAAAAATAATGGGAATGTTATTGATTTGTTCATAACAGTCTAATGTTTGCCAGTTGTTATTAGCCAGATCAGGGTGAATAATGGCCACACTGGCAGCAGTGGTGATGTGGATCTTTATCCATAAAACCGGTTTGAGAAATAGTAATCTAAATTTTTGTAGTCTAAGTTGAAATATTTCTATTTAGGCAAACTGGAAAAGAAAAGGCAGTTGCCAGCATGCAGAGTGGGGGCAAAGTTTGACCACACAACTGACCAATCGGACACATGGCTGCCAGATTTTGGGGGTGTATGGAGCCATGGTCGGCGGACAAACTCAGTGTAAGTAGACACTTTGCATCATTTAATTATTACTATCCAATATACCCATACCAGTCTTAGCTCAGGTTTGTATTCGAATAAAAACCTCTGAAGCGTTATCAGAGTACACGTAAATCAGAGTACACGTAAATTCATGGCCCCATAAAAATAATACTTTGCTAAATTACCAATATTAAAATTTAAAATTTTCTCCCAAAAAAAGCCAGATTTATATTATTTATAATTACTCTTGTAAACATTGAATTTGAGGCCCATTCCATTTCTTTGATGTTCAAGCTGGGCACAGACTAAAAAAGCAAAATTCAAAGACAAATCTAATTTTTAAAAGATGTCTTGTCACAATGGTAGACACCATTGACAAAGCTAAGGCCCTTTATAAAGTAAAATAAATTAGAATCCTCCTTCCAAAATGTGCCATTGTAGTTGTTCCTGAACTGGGGCAAAATAAAAATCATTCAGTTTAATATTCAAGTTCATTTTTAAAACTAATTCCATTAAAATTCGGAAGAAATTTTCAAATATGTTACCCTTTAAATATTTACTATTCGGGACACCCCCCCCCCCCCCCCCCCCCCCCCAAACAGCTTAATCTTTAATATTTTACAGCAGTGAGTATTTAAGGTTGGATAAGGAAAAAACTTTATTTTTAAAAATGTCCCATTAAAATCGGTACAAAAACAATAAAAATAGAGCGTCTTATTGAAAATAAATCTGAAAAGGGCATTATGACCAAACTTTCAGGAACCATATATAATTCAGGGGGAATGACCATATCAAATATGGTTGCAATCCATTGTTTAGTTTTCTTGTGATTAATTGACCCATTAACTCTTAGTGTCCATAGGTCAAATCCATTTTTTGATGCAGTAATTTTGATGACCCTATGTGACCACAGACAACATTTCATAACTTTTCTAGTAAAAGTGCGATAAAAAAACAAATTCCTTGCACGTTTGAAAAATGTAAGCATTGGAAGAGGATGTGGAAATATTGATTTGGACAAAATACCGAAATATTTATATAAAATCCCAAAATTAAAGAGTCACTATGAAACGCCACATAGACTGTCTTGCATCAAAAAGTGACCGGCAGTAAGCCAGTTAGACTGGCGCGTCGGACTTAAAGAGTTAACAGACATAATCACACTGAGGTTTATATAGTAGAATTGATCATTAAAATTTCAGCATTTGGTCTGTTGATAAACGGGACAAAATATTCTAGAGCATTCACTTAAGGTTCAAATGATACATCATGTTACACTACACTGACACTCTTTGATTGTATGCATCTGACCTAAACTATGACAACACTGACAGTCCTGCATAGCTGTATCCGACCAGTGACTATGACTACTGATACTCTGCGACATTGGCATTTGCATCTGACAAGTGACTATTACAACACTGACACTCTTTCATTAGTTGCAGCTGACCAGTGACTATGACAAACCAACACTTCTGAACACTTGCATCTGACCCATTTGATAGATTCTGTGCCTGTTGCTCCCCAAATTAAATTGGATTTCTTTCTTTTTTTTCCCTCAGCCAACAGTTTAAAAGAAGACAGTCCAAAAAAGGATTAAACTCTCATTTTTCGTCATCAACTTTGACTTCTGCTACTAAGCCATCTTCACCATCTCCAGCTTATTCTAATTTGGAAAATAAAACAGGGGCAATGCCCTGGAGTGATGGCATGTCACGAGATATTGTCTTAGTGGACTCCCAGGAAGCAAATAACATTAGTGTTTACCCATTAATGCCGTGTTCCACCAATGGCGTTTCTTTAATAAATGGTGAACAGAGTGATTTACCCATCAATAACTTTCATCCACCACATGCAAATGACAAATTTAGCAATATCTCTCATCCTCAAGTTGCTGATCACTTCGCCGTCACTGGTCAAAAAATTGTGAAGCCGTATGTCAGAAAGAGGAAGTTACCCCCCAATTGTGTTTCATCGTACAATCCAGAATATTCTTCGGCCCAGGTCTCAGACAGGACAGTTCAACCGCATGAACGTTACGAGGACTCTCAACATTATATATACCATGATAATAATCAAAGCAAGAGGTTACCATATCAAACATTTGCTGCAGTCTGCGGCACGGAGGCTGGACAGTTTTCTTCCTACAAGAGGGCTAGACATCAGCCTACTGCCACACATTTATTGTCTGACCCTGCACACACAGATAATAAAACCTTTAGACTGTTAGAGACGCCAGTTTTGAACCAGAAAAAGTAATCGTATGAAGGGAAAGAAATAGTCCTTATGGTCACCATAGTTTTACAACTATAAATTATGTAGTTACACAGTGAATATATGATAAATGATGACTGGTTGCTTGTGTTTCAACATGCAAAAAAAAAAAACAGAGAAAAAAAACAGAAATCAGCTGGCAGAGACAAAGAAAGAAAGCAGTAGCTAAGGCTGTACAGACATGTGCAAATAAAGCAGCAGCTAAGGCTGTACAGACATGTGCAAATAAAGCAGTAGCTAAGGCTGTACAGACATGTGCAAATAAAGCAGTAGCTAAGGCTGTACAGACATGTGCAAATAAAGCAGCAGCTAAGGCTGTACAGACATGTGCAAATAAAGCAGTAGCTAAGGCTGTACAGACATGTGCAAATAAAGCAGTAGCTAAGGCTGTACAGACATGTGCAAATAAAGCAGTAGCTAAGGCTGTACAGACATGTGCAAATAAAGCAGCAGCTAAGGCTGTACAGACATGTGCAAATAAAGCAGCAGCTAAGGCTGTACAGACATGTGCAAATAAAGCAGTAGCTAAGGCTGTACAGACATGTGCAAATAAAGCAGTAGCTAAGGCTGTACAGACATGTGCAAATAAAGCAGTAGCTAAGGCTGTACAGACATGTGCAAATAAAGCAGCAGCTAAGGCTGTACAGACATGTGCAAATAAAGCAGTAGCTAAGGCTGTACAGACATGTGCAAATAAAGCAGTAGCTAAGGCTGTACAGACATGTGCAAATAAATTGGAAGAAGGGAAAAGTTCCCAAATTTTTATTTTTTTTGCTGGCATCTGTCCGTCACAATTTGACCATGTTTTGGAATTCCCAGGACGAAATCCACAAGGCCTGGGATTATTCTTCTAGGATTATTAGCTGTTTCCCAAATTAAAAACAAAAATTTAAAAAATGTAACTATAACTGGAAGTAACTTGGATGAACGATGTGAAAGAAACTATCAAATAATAATTTACCGGTAGTTTCAAAAAAAAAAAGTTGTCTATCAGTTGATGATTAATTCCCCAAATGGTTTCATGAATAAAATATAACTGAATAACCACTGTAGAATGTTATTGGTTCTTTCTGTGTGTTTCAAGGCCTCCACGTTAGGCACCCTATCCTGCCAACGAATGCGCAAAAATGCGACGCAGACATCTTTGATGGAAGCTGTTGAGTTTCCGCTCCTGACTGGTATATGTGGTCCACACTTCGCTACCATATAGGAGCGTGCTAAGCACGCATGCCTGATAGACACTTATTTTTTATTTTATCAGTTAGATTGAGATTATTCCACACCCGCTTATTCAGTTTAGCCATAGTTGCTGCTGCTTTTGCAATCCTGATATTGATCTCTTCATCAACGGAGAGAGAACTAGAAATATTGGATCCCCAAATATAGAGCCCCAGGCAGGTTGACCCATAGTTCAGCTCTGAATATAGAGCCCCAGGCAGGCTGTCCCATAGCTCAGCTCTGAATATAGAACCCCATGCAGGCTGTCCCATAGCTCAGCTCAGAATATAGAACCCCAGGCAGGCTGTCCCATAGCTCAGCTCTGAATATAGAACCCCAGGCAGGCTGGCCCATAGCTCAGCTCTAAATATAGAGCCCCAGGTAGGCTGACCCATAGCTCAGCTCTGAATATAGAGCCCCGGGCAGGCTGACCCATAGTTCAGCTCTGAATATAGAACCCCTTCCCCCGGCGGATGGACCCATAATTCCCTTCTCCCAGTTCCAATCACCCAACTGGCTATATATGGTTCAAATGTTTCCAATGAGTAGTAACTGATATGGTAAATGAAATAGCGTCTTGCATATTTTTGCACCACAAATGCAGTTAGCTCAAGTTAAACTCAAAGCACGGACACAAATGGTACATTAAAATTAAATAAAAGAAAGAAAGAAGACCAGACATTTTTTAATTATTATTGTTTATTAACTTTAAGGGTAACATTTTTTTTTAAATTTGTCTGATTGGGTTCTACATGTTTATCAAACGCTAACATGACTTACTAAATTCACTTTAATGATGAAGATTAATTATTAAGAAAGCGCATAAAGAAACGCCTAAGGCATATGACACTCTAATCTACTTTTGATATGTGATTAAACATTGGATTAGCAGACCTGTTTACCAGGGACGTTATTTCAGGTTCCTTGAAGGGGGTGGGGAAGAAAAAAACAAAACTTGGTCGGCGTGGTAAGTTGTTTTATTACTGGAGTCGCCACAGGTATAGGCCTACATATCCTGTATATTTATTTGTGTTAACTAAATTAATCATTTGAGTGGATTTCCTTACAAAACTTGCAATTTCATTGCCCCCCCCCCCCCCCTACCCAGGGGTAAACAGTTCTGAAAACTACGCTGACACTAACCCAGGGGTAAACAGGTCTGAAAACTACGCTGACACTAACCCAGGGGTAAACAGGTCTGAAAACTACGCTGACACTAACCCAGGGGTAAACAGGTCTGAAAACTACTCTGACACTAACCCAGGGGTAAACAGGTCTGAAAACTACTCTGACACTAATCCAGGGGTAAACAGGTCTGAAAACTACGCTGACACTAACCCAGGGGTAAACAGGTTTGAAAACTACTCTGACACTAACCCAGGGGTAAACAGGTTTGAAAACTACGCTGACACTAACCCAGGGGTAAACAGGTCTGAAAACTACGCTGACACTAACCCAGGGGTAAACAGGTCTGAATTTTGAAACTTGTAGTTTTTTTTATATTTTATTTTCACTTTTACTTTTAAAAAAACATTTGATTACCGGTAGTTTGAAAATGTTATAATGTTATGCAGTGAGACCGTGGGTCGCCCCCCCCCCCCTCCTCCCCCGTGACCCTAGACCCTAAAAATAAAATTGGACGAGACTGTCAAAAGCATGCAGTTGACGTGGCTGTTTAAACACGTATCAGATTTCACCGCCACCGTGAAATGCCATCTCAATAATAAACTTCACATATAAACGGATGCTTGCTGTCGCATTCAATGTCCCCCCAGGTGTACCCATCGGCCGGGTACTGCATCAGCAGACAGTTCTGGTTGCCGCCCACGTTGTTGGGCTGACCGGTGTGCCAGCCGGGCCACGATACCGAGCGTTGGCTCCCAGAGTCGGTCCACGCGAAGTTGTGCTCCCGGCCGTAGTCGCTGCCGCTGGTGTAGAAGCCGTTCTGTCCTACCACGGTGAGAGCTGTGGAGTAGAAACGGAAGCCCTGGCATAACTACTGAGCCAAACGGGCACGTGCTCGGGGAATTCAGGTGGAATGGCGGCACCCCCAAAAGTTACAAACAATATTAAGATAAGAAAAAAAACGATACTTTTTTTTTTAGTAACAAAGTAAAAAATGAGAACTATTTAACGAATGGAGAACAAGTGACCCAACATTGACCACCGGTACGTTTAAGTATTACTTATCTGATTTTAAAAAAAAAATATTTAAAAAATCTACCTGGATAGCATATTCATGTAATGAACTAACAGAGCCGGTGCTACAGTAAAATACCAGCTTTCCAGGATAAGTTAAAAAGTTGTATTTGGAAAGAAAATGTCTTAAAATAAACACACACCCCTCCCCCTCTCCTCACCACTTTCCGCCATTTTTCTAGACACAACTGCTGGAACATGTTAGAGCTACAGCTAAAATAATCTTGAAATCTGATTCTAATTATAGCCAGTATCAAAGCAAGGATACCAGAAGAGAATATAATATTTTAACCAATCTTAAACTATAATTCCTGAGTGGATCTTATCCGCCCCGCCCCCCCCCCCATTGCGCACGGTGATACACTCTCATTTCCTGCGTCCCACGTGCAGAAGGCAGCAAAATGCACAGTAAAGAACACGTATGGAGTCAATACAACTAAACATTGGTCGATATATGGATGAAATAGTAAAACAAGGTATGCTGAAGCCTGAATCAAGAGACGGGACAATAAGCTGTGAACATTTCGGCTTAGAACCTTCTTCAGCGAACACGTTATTGATTGTCCCGTCTTTTGCTTCAAGCTTCAAGAGACCTTGCTTGACCATTTCATTCAAACCGCTTGAATGTAGTCCTTCAATAATGCTCTCTTGCTCTATGGAGCGCTGTCACTGCTACTGCTCCATTTAGTTATCAATAATACCAAAGACGATGTCGATCAAACAGTGACACATTTTAACATCGACCTTAACAATATCCACGAGAATAAATTATATGTTTCACAGAAATAGGATGATATCAATTCCTATTATGCTTCCAGAATATAATCTTATTGGTTTTTTTTAATTTCACCTTGACAGTGTGAACAAAATTGCTGGTATTTGATAGAAACAGATTTAATGGTCACAAACAGATAATAAAATGACAAAAACATATGGTAAGTGATCGAAACAGATGTGATGAATAGAGAAAGGTGGTAAATGATAGAAATAGATGTGATTGATAGTAACGGATTGTAACTGATAGACAGATTTGATGGATAACTAGAAAAAGATGGTAACTTATGGATATTGATGTGATGGATAAAACAAAATGGTGGTAGCTGACAGAAACGGATGTGATGGACAGAAACAGATGTGATGAACAGAAACAGGTGTAATGGACAGAAACAGGTGTGATGGACAGAAACAGGTGTGATTGACAGAAACAGGTGTGATGGACAGAAACAGGTGTAATGGACAGAAACAGGTGTGATGGACAGAAACAGGTGTGATTGACAGAAACAGGTGCGATGGACAGAAACAGGTGTGATTGACAGAAACAGGTGCGATGGACAGAAACAGGTGCGATGGACAGAAACAGGTGTGATGGACAGAAACAGGTGGCAACGGTTTGTGACAAAAACTGACAGTATCTGATATAAATAGATATTAAACTGATAATGAAAGGACCACCCCCCCCCCCCAAGAAAAAAATGTCAAACTCTAAGTGGTGATATGTTGTAGAACTGTTTACCTGGGTCGTGGTTGATCACGCTGACCAGAAAGTTTTGCTCCTCCTGCGTGTCGACGCTGACCAGCCCAGAGTGGGGGCCCTCCCGGCGGCACACGTCATAGGCGTCCTTCCAGGAGAGGGCGGTCACGTGGAACGTGTAGCAGGACGTGACGTTGTTGAGGGTGTTTTTGGTGGACGTCGGGGGGCACTTAGGGACGTCTGAGACAAGACAGGTAGAGACATGAGACAAGACAGGTAGAGACATGAGACAAGACAGGTAGAGACATGAGACAAGACAGGTAGAGACATGAGACAAGACAGGTAGAGACATGAGACAAGACAGGTAGAGACATGAGACATTTCTAGGAAATAATGCATAGGGACGTCTGAGACAAGACAGGTAGAGACATGAGACATTTCTAGGAAATGTTGCATAGGGACGTCTGAGACAAGACATGTAGAGACATGAGACATTTCTAGGAAATGTTGCATAGGGACGTCTGAGACAAGACATGTAGAGACATGAGACATTTCTAGGAAATGTGGCATAGGGACGTCTGAGACAAGACATGTAGAGACATGAGACATTTCTAGGAAATGTGGCATAGGGACGTCTGAGACAAGACATGTAGAGACATGAGACATTTCTAGGAAATAATGCATAGGGACGTCTGAGACAAGACATGTAGAGACATGAGACATTTCTAGGAAATAATGCATAGGGACGTCTGAGACAAGACATGTAGAGACATGAGACATTTCTAGGAAATGTGGCATAGGGACGTCTGAGACAAGAAATGTAGAGACATGATACATATCTAGGAAATGTTGCATATGGACGTCTGAGACATGACATGTAGAGACATGAGACATTTCTAGGAAATGTTGCATGCTTTCTTTCTCTTTAACGTTTTAAATTGTATACGTTTAAACTATACCTAGGCTTCAGGTAAGTCAACGGATGTTCGAAAAAAAACAAAAAAACACCAACCAAAAAAACACAACTTTGAACATATTAATCTTACTGGCTTATTTATATAATCGTAGGATCATAATCAGAAGAATTTTAATACTAACGAGAATTTTATGCAATAAAAAAAAACCCATTGTTATCAAATATGGGCTCAACCAATAGTCATAACAGACATAATCATATCAACCCATTCGTTCGGTATTAAAAATTGCTATGTCAGTTTTTTTTTTATTGATTACTTTTTTTATTTATTTATTTTTTTAAATTTCCGTATAAGAAAAAATTGACTGTAAAACATGTGAAAATTTAAAATATTTGTCTCTAATTATGTATTATTATTATTTTATGTTTTTTTTACATTTATTATTTTTTAAAATTATTATTTTTATCCTGATACGTTATGTATTATATAGTTGAAATTTAAAAAAAATAAAAATAAAATAATAATTAAGAATTAAACAACAAACTAGATTGTGCAGGGTCACGAAATTCACGTTAAATATCTCCTTTCCAAAAAAAACAAAACAAGTAATAATAATAATCATGGGGAGGTAATTCAATGTATATTTGCAATAAAGCACAAGAAATAGAAGCCATTTGATCTGAGCATCCGAAGACACTAGAATATAAGGTGTCGCCGATTTTATGAACTCTTCTACCGACCCACCCCTTCCCCTCACCAGCAGCACCACCAAACCCTTTCCTACGCTACAGAGTCCGCCCCGTGGGTAATTTGTAATCTGTTAAACGAGGGGCAGCAACTTGTACAGGATTTTGTCCCGCCCAAGTGTTCAACCCCCTTAACTCCACAAGTGAAAAAAAAAACAAATGCTGTCACGCAGCAACCTTCATGTGGACCGTCTGAACTCCGGTCACGCAGCGACCTTCATGTGGACCGTCTGAACTCCGGCAAATAGGTTGCCTTTTTTATATCTTAAGATTTAGAAATGATTTTAAACAACAACAACAAATGTCACTGGTTTTGTTCACGCCTTCGTTCTGGGACTGCACACCGCACTTGGTCATGGGCCGTCCTTTCACCTCGGTTGTGTGTGTGGGCGTCTGTGAGTCTTTCCCGTAGCCTGGTGCGGGAAGGTTTCCCAAGTCTTTGTTATAAAATGAAAGACAGTGTCTTCTCTGTGGACGAGTTTTGTGTACAACGTCATCTCTAATCTGGGATCCGGCAACTGCCTGCTCCTAGCTGTGGGTTATTTCTTGACACAAACGGTTGACGCAGGCCAATGCACTTTCACTACGGCATAGGACAGTGCACTCTGACTACGGCATAGGACAGTAGATATTTGCATTTTATAGAAAATGAGAATTTATCTCTTTACTGTGTAACACTTTTACACGCCGGTGTAAAAACCCAACTGCACCCGGTTAAACCCTAGTGTAAACTATTTCTGTAATTTTACTCTAGCTTATGCCACTACTCGTGATCCACTTACTGGCACATGACGTGTTGTACACGTAGATATCATCAATACCAATGTCTCCCAAATGATTATGCTGAATGTACCCTCCCGTGGAGCTGCTGTACGTTTTGTAGGCGTCCGAGGAGGCCACGAAGTCAATCTGAGAACATGTCAAACCAGAGAATTAACAAAGGTCATAGGTCAGTTTGTAGCAGGCGGTCCTCTAGTAGAACGGTAACAAATATTACTCCATGAGGCAGGGTCTCTTGAGCTTTTTGCAGCGCCGAACCACCCTCTTCTAAAATAAAAATATATCCCACAACCCCGCTTAATTTCAAAATATATATCATACAATACCACTTAATTTCAAAATATAAATCATACAATACCACTTAATTTCAAAATATATATCATACAATACCACTTAATTTCAAAATATATATCATACAATACCACTTAATTTCAAAATATATATCATACAATACCACTTAATTTCAAAATATAATCATACAATACCACTTAATTTCAAAATATATATCATACAATACCACTTAATTTCAAAATATATATCATACAATACCACTTAATTTCAAAATATATATCATACAATACCACTTAATTTCAAAATATAAATCATACAATACCACTTAATTTCAAAATATATATCATACAATACCACTTAATTTAAAAATATATATCATACAATACCACTTAATTTCAAAATATATATCATACAATACCACTTAATTTCAAAATATATATCATACAATACCACTTAATTTCAAAATATATATCATACAATACCACTTAATTTCAAAATATAAATCATACAATACCACTTAATTTCAAAATATATATCATACAATACCACTTAATTTCAAAATATATATCATACAATACCACTTAATTTCAAAATATATATCATACAATACCACTTAATTTCAAAATATATATCATACAATGCCACTTAATTTCAAAATATATTCTATATCCCAGACCACACTATAAAAGATTCTTACAAAAAGAAAGGGGCCGGATGTTCTGGGCATTCCAGCTGCCCTTCAATACCGCCCATATACTAGTCCCTTATACAGCCCATTATACTGCCCTTTATACTGCCCCCTTTTGTTGCCCACTTATACTGATCCCTTAAACTATCCTCTTAAACTGCCCCCTTGTACGCCCTAGGGGATACGGAGCCCGCGTTAAGAGTCCTCCTCCAATAAGGAAGCACATGGTGTCCTATCATGGTGGCACATGGTGTCCTATCATGGTGACACAAGGTGTTCTATCATGGTGACACACGGTGCCCCATAATGGCTCTCTTTCATAAAGTACAATAGTTATTGTTTATATTATTGGCTTTACCTTGAAAGGATTCGCAGTATATTCAATGTCAAGGTCGACTTCTCCCAGGAGCCAATCAACCTTTTGATCTCCTTTCCTGGTCCAGACGGGGTATCCAGTACCGCCCCCAATCTACAGCCAGGCATGAAGAATAGAGACATTTCGTTTTCATCTTTACACAGTGTGTTCAAGTCTTCAAATTGAAATTGATAATTTTAAAGAGGGTTTGGGGTGGGGGGTGGGGGGGGGGACGACGACTGTAATCAGCTTAGGTCAGTGGTTCTCGAGCTTCCCAATGCTGCCACCCTTTAATACATTGGTGACCCCAGCCACAAAATTATTTTGCTTGGTACTTCATAACTGTAGAGTATATGTGTTTTCAGATGGTCTTAGGCGACCCCTGGGAAAGGGCCGCGACCCACAGGTTGAGAACTACTGGCTTAGGTAAAGGAAATAAGTAAAAAATGGCAGGAGAAAACTTGATAAAGGAACCCCGTCCCCCTCAAATAAAAATCATTAAAAACATATCGGCACAAGCCGGGGGGTGGGGGGGAGGGGGGGTCTGTCGGCACTTTTTTTATATTGAGTGGCGGCATTTCCGGCTAATTTCAGAATACTCTCCCCCCCCCACCCCGAGCACCACGAACCCTAATATTACTATTATTATATGGGGGGGGGGGGGGAGGGGGGGTCTGTCGGCACTTTTTTTATATTGAGTGGCGGCATTTCCGGCTAATTTCAGAATACTCTCCCCCCCCCCCACCCCGAGCACCACGAACCCTAATATTATTATTATTATAATTATTATTATTATTATTATTATTTTATAATTATAATTATTATTACTATTACTATTACTATTATTATTATTATTATTATTATTATTATTATTATTATTAGTGGTCTTATATAGTGCGGTACCCCAGTCTGGGGGTACCGCTAACCTACCAAGTTCCAACCTACCAAGTTTTCAAAATTAATGTTTTGGTGACGCCAATGACACCACGGATTAAGTAGCACGTGCGGGTTTTAAAAAGTGGCGGTACGCACCCTGACGTTGACATCCAACTGCAGTACATCGGCGCCCCTCATCGAGTACCAGAACAGCACACAGTAACCGTTGGCCGGCTGAAACACGTCGCTCTCCATGGTGGCGTCACGCTTGGTCTGGGAACTATAGTACATGTCCGCCACGCCTACAGCGTTCAAACCCATGTAGGTGCCTGGGGTTTTTGAGTGAACAGATCCATTACCACGCAGGCGAGCTCTCAAGTTCAACTCATGGAAATATATTAGTGCCACTCCACGCGGAGATATTGTTACTCAAGGATAGTACAGATTCTTATACCGCTAAATTGAAGAGCCATTTCATTACACTATGTTCATATTGAATTCTGTATACTTCCATACATTACTAGACATGCATTTATATGAGCATGCCACTGAATTAACTTATATTACAACCATATACTTAAGACATTGATATATTACATTGGTTCTATTATTACCTATATGTAATGTAATCACTGCCAACTGATCGTCTCCATCTTTTCTTTACCTCTAGCCAGTACATCAATCGAGCGATATAAATTTGCATTTTTATAGAAATAAAAATTTAAAGAGGGATTTAGTGAATGAAATACGTTTTTCGGGGGTCATTGTTGAATGTACCTGACGCTATGCCAGTGCTGTGGTCAACTCGGGGGCCAGTGCTGAGGCTCGACCCATGCTGCATAAGGGAGAAGCTGGCGGTGCCCGTGAGTCGCTTGTAGCCGCAGTCGTCCAGGACCTGGAAGCTGCAGTACCACTGCTCTACTGCACCCAGCAAAGACACTGTCGGAATGGGACAATCGTTCAATTAATAAGACTCCAATCGCGTGTAAGGGATTCTCTCCGCGATCAAGACTTCCAAGTTTGACTCGTCCATGGATTTAATTTATCGTTTCACTGAAGAGTTTTTTTTTTTTGTTTTTTTGGTTTTCTTAATAAGTTAGTGGGATGGATCCTCAGTCTTGACTATCAGACACGTGACTTTAAGCTGACATTCAGCACAAACTTAAGTCTTGAGACACAATTAAACAATAGCAATTTTTTTTTTTTTTAAATCCTCGATTACGTTATATTTCAGTGAGGTTGAAACTTCACCGTTCGAATTGTTTACTTACTGAGAGTGATAAGAAAGGGGGAGAGGTCAAATTTTGAGGTACGTCCAATTTTTTTGTAATACAGAGTAGCTTGCCCTTGGACATCTCTCATTTTTTAATTCCACTTTTGAGAAGTATATAATTCATGTTTTGTTGTTTCTGAACTCTAGTCCAGTAAGTTGAGTAGGGCGCATTCAAACAGACACAGTAATCTATAAAAATAATAATTCCAGGGTGGATGTTGTCCGACCTGATCTCATTGCGCCCTACGGAACTCTAATGTTGTCATTGTTTTTAAGTGAACATGCCTCTTGAAAAAAGAAAGATATTCATATCTTTTTACCAATACAGCTAGTGCTCGAATTACGACCACGATTGGTTCCGTCAGACCGGTCGTAACACGATTTGGTCGTAAGTTGAGCACGCTACGTGTACAGTAATGTGAAGTGATGTTATACAAATATTTCAGTTAAATTTTATCATAAATTTCTTTTATTATTGTTATAAATCTTAATTTTCGATGTTCAAGACCACCGTTGATTGCAGACAACGACGTTCGACTGATGATTGAGGCAGAAATACATCTGAAATCTAACACAGTATGGCTAGTGAATGTGGTCTTTAAGTCGAATGGTCTTAAATTGCATATGTCGTAAGTCGAGCACGTAGCTGTACATCTGTTTCTATCAGTTTTACATTTTTAAAAAATAAAAGCTACACAAACTAAATGGCTTTTTTTCCCTTCCCCAAAAAGATATTGTTATATACCATACATAATTTTTGTTCCTAATCAGTTGTAACCTATGTCGTTTTCTCACCTGGTTGACCATTGTCAGTCGTAGAGACCCCCAAAGCGGTCCTACACGACGCCAGCGCGTTAGTGACGTTAGTCAGGTCCTGTCTTAGTGCTCTGATCTCGTCTCCGGCCTGGCCCAACATCCGGGCAAGTTCCGCCTCCGTCTTGTTCAGTTCCAGCTCTCGTCTGTGCAGCATTTCCAGAAGCGAGTCCCGTTCCGCTTCGACTGTCTTGGAGTGAGCGGTCGCTGCCTGGAGGTCAGCGGTCGTTTTATTGAGGCTGCCGACCAGGGTGGTGACCTGCCGTAGAAAGTTTTTAGCGGTAGGACTGTAGTGAACGTAAAGCTTGCTCGGAATTTTTCTAAACAAAGCAAGTTACCGCAACTTATCCTGGATAGCTCAGTCTATAGACAATGCTGTGGTCCGGCGTGCCCAATCTTCCAACACCTCTCACATCACAAGCCTTCTCCCATCCCACCAACCTCGTCCCAACTTCTCAACCTCATCTTCCTCCTCAACTTCTCGTACATTCACAACGTCCTCGCACCTCACCAAGCTCCTCTTATCTCTTCCCACCTTCCCTTACTTACTCTAACCACCTCAAACCTTCTTCATTCACCACACTTTGACAAACAGGAACTAAATGAGGCATTTTTTTTTTCAAAAACAAATTATATATTGAAAAAAATATACATGATTCTCACTGGGTTTTAAGTAAACAGTGGTCCCTCTCATATCGCGGTCAATCAATTCCAGACTCTACCGCGATGAGCTAGTTTCCGCGAAGTAGGGTTCTTTCTTAATAAATCGAATATGTTCGTAATCCTAGACAAGGAAACCTGTCCACAGTCCTCTCCATACGGGTTTGTAACATTATTCGACCCTCTAGGGGGTTGGGGGGGGGGGTGTTCCAATACAAAGGACTACAGTATCTACGGACAGTAATTTTAATAGTGCAGGTAATTCATAGGTGGAAACCTCTCCCCAGTCCTCCCCATACGGGTTTGTAACACTATTCCCCCCTCTAGGGGGTTGGGGGGGGGGGGTGTTCCAATACAAAGGACTACAGTATCTACGTACAGTAATTTTAATAGTGCAGGTAATTCATAGGCGTATGACTCAGACAACCGAGCGCGCGTTGTATCATTTGTAATATGTCGATTAATGTTTTTCAAGAATACATGTTATTGTCGTATTTGAAAAAAACAAACCTCAATAGAGAGAAGCCGCGAAAATCGAAGCGCAAAGTGGCGAGAGACGATGGTATTCGTTTAGATCTAATTTCAGACGATTACTTCGCATATCACAGAGAGCATACGGCCGGCGAGACGTCTCACTCGTGTCTTAAGACGCATGCAGACGTTACGGTAGGGCGTGTAGTTTATTTACCTGTGCTTTCAAGACCTCGACATCTGTCTTAAGACCGACGATGTCATTTTGAACTGCGGTGCAACACTGGGAGTCTCCGGCGGTGGCAACTTGAGGCTGTGTTTGTCCCGGAGTCGGGATTTGGGGAGGGGGGAGGGTGGAATAATAAAATGTTGAATTAACAACTTACTTAATAGTGAATACATTTTTTTATAAAGTGCTTTTATCAACCCATATAAAGTGATCATTGCCTTAAATGCTAAATCTCCTTAAAAATACCGATTTGTTTCTGAGTAAAATAATATGTCTACATTACTATACTAATACGAATGTTTTGACGAAATTTAACAGCTAAAAATGTATTTGGAAAATGAAAGCTTGGAAATACACGCTTTGGAAACAAGGTTTTCAATTGCTGTGCAGAGACAGGGGGAAAAAAAGATACGAAAAAAAGAAATATATCAGATATTCTCTTGCTGTTGTGAAACAATTTATTGACATTATAATTCAGGCAATGTATCCATATTGTTACTCTCATGAACAATTTATTGACATTATAATTCAGGCAATGTATCCATATTGTTACTCTCATGAACAATTTATTGACATTGTAATTCAGGCAATGTGTCCATATTGTTACTCTCATAAACAATTTATTGACATTATAATTCAGGCAATGTGTCCATATTGTTACTCTCATGAACAATTTATTGACATTATAATTCAGGCAATGTATCCATATTGTTACTCTCATGAACAATTTATTGACATTATAATTCAGGCAATGTGTCCATATTGTTACTCTCATGAACAATTTATTGACATTATAACTCAGGAAATGTATCCATATTGTTACTCTCATGAACAATTTATTGACATTATAATTCAGGCAATGTATCCATATTGTTACTCTCATGAACAATTTATTGACATTATAATTCAGGCAATGTATCCATATTGTTACTCTCATGAACAATTTATTGACATTATAATTCAGGCAATGTGTCATCCATATTGTTACTCTCATGAAGTAAAAATCTGGTGGGCTGTCCGCTGAAGATGACGAGTGTGAGTATTTCTCTAAAAGCCTTACCGTCTGAGCATCACACTGACCCTGGTGTCCAAGCTGGACCGTGTACATGCACTGACCACCCACGAAACTGCATCCAGGTGTAAACGGGTCAGCGGCCCACAGGCGGCCCACAACACTGGCGAACAGCAGCACGCAGGCTCTGGAATACATCGTGGAAATGGTACCTATGGTTATTCTGCGGTTAGAGACTCCTAAAACTGAAACGGTCTACTTTCTTATCTACGAAACAAATGATTGAAGCGAATGTGTTTCATGTTTAGAACTCTTTAAGGATCTATCAGATAAGGACTCAATGTCAATAATCGTCTGCACAGCGGCGATGGTAATGGCTATATTTTAAGCGTGTCTGGCAAAAAAAAAAAAAAGTTTTTGTTAAAAGAGTGGAAAGCACAATGGACCCCCCCCCCCCCTTTTCACTTTTTTTCCCCGTCAAACTACCCATGGGGCCTAAGAATTAAGACTTAATGAGACTTTATAAATCAAAGAAACATGAAATAACAGGTTTATTCAAAAGAAACCACCCTTCACCAATAAAATTAAGTGGTGGGGGTGTACAATTTAGGCGCCCTGCGTAAAGCCTGTCCAGGCAGTAGAATACTCTGAATCTTTATAACCTAGCGGGTAGCCAAGTAAATGTAGGATGGAACGTGGCGATTATGCACCCTGGCAGGCAATACAGTGGTTGTATCCTGGATTTTAAGCTCCCTTTATTGGTATAAAAAAAAACCCAGTGCATTGGTCTGCTCTAAAACGATCATTTTTTTCCTTCCTACATATAACATTGTCTAATCTTCAACAGACTATCTTTCTGTTGTCAATTAAAATGAAATAAACGAATACTCAATACAACACATGATATTTCAGTAACATAAATACCACCAAAAAAAAAACCCGGTGTGTCTTAACTTAAAAAAAATTCAATTCACGAGCTAAAATCTCAACAACTTTTGACTGGATTATTTTTCTAAATTTTTTATGTTTGAGTTGTTGCTATTCTGTTGCTGTTATTATTTTTTAAAATATTAGATTGTAGTTAGTTTATTCATCAGTACTTGTGCTAATTCCATGCATGGATAAAAAAAAAATCAGAGCGATAGTGAAATAAAAGAAACGCCAGGAGGTTACATTTAACCCAATTTTCTTATCTAAAACTACATTTTTTTTGTTTGTTTTTGTTTAAAAACTGGTTTTTCTACCATGAGCCGCTGGCAGCGCCTATGTTTGAGTCGTAGTGAAACCAGTCACATAGTTATATTATTCCGTTCCCGTTTTGGTTCGAGATTTTAATTTACCAACAGGTTGTAATGTTGTCGAATCGTCTGCTAGCGGCGGTCAGTTTTAAAAAAAACGAGCTGATTTTGATTTTATTTCCAAGCTAGTTACAAAACTGTAAAACTTGTTTACCATGGCAAAAAGCGAGTGGGCTACCAAAGGTATATTAGTAATTTGAAGTGTAAATATTATTTAATAATTTCTGTGTTCTTTGGTGCATTTTTCTTATTATTGGATATACTTCTTTGAAGATTAAAATTGACAGTGCTGTGGCTGTGGACTCAGTGGCACATAGATTTTGATTTTATTTCCAAGCTAGTTACAAAACTGTAAACTTGTTTACCATGGCAAAAAGTGACTGTGCTACCAAAGGTATATTAGTAATTGGAAGTGTAAATATTATTTAGCAATTTCTGTGTTCTTTGGTGCATTTTTCTTATGATTGGATTGGATATATTACATTGAAGATTAAAATTGACAGTGGATTCTGTGGCAGATTGAAGATAGGCATGACAGGTGAGTTGGTACATTTTTGTAATTTCTGATTGTTTTACTGTTGCTATTACTATTACTAATTTAAAAATTAATAATTTCGTGGTTAAATTAACCGACAAATCTTTTACTTTTACATCTATTATACTATAGCTTATCTGTAGGCTGTAGGTAAATTCATTTAGGGTAAGGCAGGACATTAGGCACCATGAGGTAATAGGCACCAGTCACTGGAGGACCCTGAGAATTAACTCTATAACTTTACTTAAATAGCATGGGGCAAAAAGGAAACCAGTCTTATGTAGTTTAAACTTATCAGAAGACTGCTTTCAAACCAATGTTTATTTCTAAACTTAAACCAATGAAAATTATTTTGTGTTACTGTGATTTCAAATGATCACTTCCTGCTCTCCGTGTCAGACATGCTGAAAGTGCACTTAAAACTTTTCACTCTGTTAAATTTTTAGTCCTAAAAACTTTTCTGACATCATTGTTGCTCACCTGAAAGAGTTCTAAATTGCCTACAAGATTCAAGAAAGACTCCATGTAAGTATAATATCTTTTTTATTTTGATGATGTGATTGATTTGATTTTTATAAAATTTTCTTCTGACCTAACCCACCTGCATGGTGCATTTTCAAAATGTGAAATATGAAATTGGGCCTATGTTAACATTTGTTCATTTGAGACAATTTTCACTTTTTTACTGTAGAATATGCACAGTTCAACTAATAGAGTGCACCACTAACCATTTCAATTACATTGGTGCCTTGAAAGTATCATGTAGGCCTATTTGAAGGGATTTTTTTAGGGGGGGGGGGTGGGGTGGTAAATGCCCCATGTTTGAATTTCCTTAACTGTGTGATAAGTTTATAGTTTATGGGCTTAACACCTATATTTTATGAAAGAAAACTTTAAAGTTTGTATTTAGCTCCAGAAATGTTTATACTATTATGTGCAAAGAGCAAGCAGGAAAAGAGTGATTCATCGTTTGATTTTTTAACACTATAATTGCATTAGGTTGGAGACACAATGCCGGGCATTTAGCACCTTTTCTTTGCTGTGTTTCAGAGTGGTATGTACCAACAAAAAGAAGAATAAAGGAGCAAGGAAGAATTTTGAAAAGTGCCAGGAGATGATTGATGCATACTATGCAGTAATGAAGAAAGAAATGTCTTTGAACCAGGCTTCTAGGTACTATAGCGTCAACAAAAAATCCCTACTGCGACGAGTTAATGGGGAAATTCCAGTTAATGCCCATGCTGGCAGGAGCACCCCCCTGTGTTCTCTACATGAGAAAGAACTTGCTGAATGCTTGAAACTTTTGGCAAGCTGGGGTTGGGGATTTTCTACAGAAGAACTAAAAACAGTTGTTCAACAGTTCACCCAGTCTCTCAAGTTGGAGACTCCTTTTGTAAATGGTCGACCAGGCAAAGACTGGGTACACCTTTGCCTGAAACGCCATCCTGACCTTGTGTGCAGAAAAACTGAGCACCTGAGTAATGCTCGAGCAAGAGCGGAGGATCCACAGGTACTTGCTGTTTGGTTCAACCTTTTAGAAAAAGTCCTGGATAAGCATGGCATCATAGATGACAGTGATCAGATTTTCAACGTTGATGAAACAGTGTTCACGACAGGTGACAGGCCACAGATGGTGTTAGCAGAAAAAGGCACAAAATGGTAACACAAAGCATTGGAGGCTCTGGCACGGTCAGCTTAGCTTTGTCTGCCAGCGGCAAGACTTTTCCTACTTTCATAATCTACAATTGAAAGAACTTGTACATGGCATGGACTGAAGGTGGACCAGACCATGCATGCTACACAACTAGCAACAAAGGATGGATGGAGGCACCACTTTTCATTTAATAATTTCAGATCATCTTTTTGATGTCAAAGACAAAACAAGACTCCTTGTGTTTGATGGCCATGTGTCTCATCTATCCAAGGACTGATTGAAAAAGCAAAGAAGAACAATGTTGTCCTCCTGCGTCTGCCTTCACACCTCACTCATCTTCTGCAGCCCCTAGACAAGGCAGTGTTTAGACCAGTTAAGGCTAAATGGCAGTCATATCTGGTGAAACATGACAGGACCCATTCAGGACCAGTGAGGAAGAAAGACTTTCCAAGGATCTTAAAGAAACTGTTTCAGGCATCATTCACACCTGATGTTATTAAGTCAGGATTTGAGTCAACTGGACTGTGCCCTTTCAATAGACAAAGGGTTAATGTACCTAAAAGGCCCCAAGTGTCAATGGACACTGCAGGTGGCAGAAGTGCTCCACCACCAAACTCCATATTCATTTGTTGTGTCAAATTTCATTAAACTTTTTCTGACAAGCTATATTTCCTAAAATTTGATGTTTTTGTTGTTAATTTCAACCTGGTTTAATGCAAAAGACATTATTTTTTCATAATAAACCTTAAAAGTATAAGTAGGCATTGTATATTTTTTTGGAGGAGAAAAAATTCACAGAAAGCAAAAATAGGTGTTACTTAATGCCCTGCCTTACCCTACCTACAAATCAAAATGGTATATTAGGCTACTCATAATCTGAACTCATCATAAGACTCTGATTATAATTTATTATTTAAGAAAACTGAAGATGAATTTGTACAATTAGTTACAACTAGGAACATAATTACATACACCTGCAAATGGGAAAATGCTACTTAGATTTAATTCGAACAGCCTTTTTTTCAATCTGGAAGTTAATCAGTTTTTTTAATACACAGTAAATCAGTTTTTTTTAATACGCGCGAAAACATTGACAGAACTTTACTGTAATAGACAGAACTACTAGTTAACAGTCACAAATACAATGCTGTTCACTTCATGCACGTTGACAACGTCGTTGTATTTTATTTTCAAAATGGGGAAAAAATGTGATATTTAAAAAAAGGAATTGTAAAAAAAATGAATTTAAAAAAAAATGTTTTGACTAATAGAATTATCAAGAAGTTTAGCTCACGTCATCCAGAGGCAATTGGCAATGTGGTTTAAAATTATTTTTTTTTTCAACTCTCTTTTTAACCTCTTTTGCCTAAAGTTAATTACCGTATTTAGTGGCGTGGCTTGGGTCGGTGCGGCCCAGGGCGAGCCTAGCTTTTTGTTACCCCACCTTCCACATTGATGATTTAAAAAAAAACAAAAGCTCTCTAGTTGGCCATCAATTTAAAGGCAACAAAAACGTGCCTCCCGACATCTTTTAATATATAAAGACTTTAAAGTTTAAAAAATAATGTAGCGAACTAAGAAATGGTTCCTACCCACCACCCTCAATTATCCCTAACTAGTTTATAACGCAGCAGATGTGTAGGCCCTAATTTTGGACAACCAAAGCAAACACTAATATGCGTGAGGTACTACAGTTTTCTACCTCAACATGGGAGCTTACCAGTACACGATCTAACAACTAGTTCTTGTTTTTTTGAGTTACTTCCCTTAGCACACTTAATGAGATTACCATCGTCTGACCGTCGACTGTTTCTTTTTTTTTTTTTTTTGACTAAGGCGGTTGAACATGTACACAAAGATGCTAACTTAAAGCACACTTATGTTCATATTCAGTTTGATCAGCTTTTAAAGGATTTTGACTTATATTTTTTTAGCACACAATAGCTATCACTATTAGTCTTTTACCATCGTCTGACCGTCGACTGTTTCTTTTTTTTTTTTTGACTAAGGCGGTTGAACATGTACACAAAGATGCTAACTTAAAGCACACTTATGTTCATATTCAGTTTGATCAGCTTTTAAAGGATTTTGACTTATAATTTTGTAGCACACAATAGCTATCACTATTAGTCTTAATCTTGAAATCTCTGTTAGTCTAATATTCAAATCTCTGTTTAACTAATATTGATATCTCCGTTTATCTAATAGCAAAATATCTGTTCGTCTAATATTGAAATCTTAGTCTAATTTTGAAACCTCTGTTTACCTTTTATCTATTATTGAAATCTCTGTTAGTCGAATGTTGAAATCTCGGTTTATCTAATATTGAAATTTCTGCTAGTCTAATGTTGAAATTTCTGTTAGTCTACAATTGAAATTTCTATTAGTATAAAAGTGAAATCTCTGTTAACCTAATATGGAAATCTGTTATTTTAATATGGAAATCTCTGTTAGTCTAATAGTTAAATGTCTATTAGTCTATTATGGGAATCTCTGTTAGTCTAATATTGAAATTTCTATTAGTCTAATATTGAAATTTCTGTTAGTCTAATGTTGGAAAATCTGTTAGTCTTATATTGAAATTGGGTTAGTCTAATATTGATGTCTCTGTTAGTTTAATATTGATGTCTCTGTTAGTTTAATATTGAACTCTCTGTAGGTCTAATATTGAAATCTCTGTTTGTTTAATCTTGAAATCTCAGTTAGTCTAATATTAAAATTTTGTAGTCTGATGTTGAAATATATGTTTCTCTAATTGTGAAATCCATGTTAGTCTAATAATTAATATGTCCACCTATCGCACCGATGCCTGACACTGTCCTCCCGTAAAACAAATTATAGTTACTGTATTTATCGGTGTATAACACGCACAGGCGTATAATGCGCACCATTCGCGCCGCTATGCGGTAGGTACTATGGGTACTTAACATTATATCGGTGTATAACACGCACACATCATTTGCCGCCTATTTTCCGGGAGAAGAAAGTGCTTGTTATACCCCGATTTTAATAAGCAATGACCCCTAGGTACATGTGTTTTAATCAAACTTACGGGGAAAAAAATCAAATTTCTCGAATAGTCGGGGGATTCTGTTCGCTGCTTGTATTTTTATCTGACGTAAACAATTTAGAACATGAATATAGAGCCAATTAGTACAAATTCTTGTTCGTCCGGGCTGAATATCTAAACATGTAACTTTGTTAATGACTATTATGTTACTGTCCATTGGAAAAAGACTCATGCTCGGGTCAAACCGGCTTGCTGGAGGAGACTCACAACTATTATAAAGGACAGGCTGAACTGGACACTGAACATGGCAAGCCTGTGGAGATAGAGGCGATTCTGGGGGCGGACTCTGTTGCTCCCTTGCCACAACCCACGTACTTCCTTCCACGGCATTTCTTAGCTGAGTTGTCATTGTTTGCCTGGACCCATTAAAAACGTGTTCATGGATTAATGTTATCAACCTTTTAGCTCATGTTGTGCTGAACCTCGTGGATTCAAAACAATTAGGGTCTCAAACTTTGTTAAAAATGTAGCACCACTTCAATAATCTTTCGGAACAAGATGTTAAGTCAAGTATTACAATTTCTCGTTCTTTCTGGCTGAATATCTAAACATGTTTCTTTGTTAATTCTTGTGTATCATCAGAAAAAAGCAATGTGGCTGTATACTCGCTCAACTACTATATTTTGTAGATTTCTACTACTTTTATATATGTAGATAGTGTTAAATAGGAAGAAGAAAAGTTAATTTCAAATTTAAAGGGATTTTTCGTACCTTTTAGTGATACATACTTTGTCATGTGCACTTGTGTATATATGTTTCGATTCTGTTACACAGTCAGTCCCTATAGACAAACCTGAGTTGACACTGACTCCACGGTCAGCCCCTAGACAAACCTGAGCCGTCATTGACTCCTTAATAGCGTAACGTGATAAAAGTCCCTGTTGTCCCAATAGGTTTAATGCGTCGTAAGATTTACAGTGGCGTAGGTAAAGGGGGGGGGGGTGCGGAGAAGGTGGTCCGCCCCGTGTGGCACATTTCTCTTAATATTTACGGACGGGATTTTTCGGCCAACTGTAGTGACAATTTTTTGTGGAAGTTGGGGGGGGGGGGAATCTTGTCCCGTCCGAGGCGGCACTAACCCTAGCTACGCCACTGAATCGTAGAGCCATTGATTTACCCGATGTTGTTATTTGAATAATTCCCATTATTGTGTGGATTCATTTTATATATTTTAAAAAAATATTAATTTCATGATAGTCATTATAATATATTGTAGATTTTTTTTTTTAATAACACAGTTTAATAAAACGTTTCTTAACTCTATATATATGCAATAAATTATCCAATCAAAGTTGGTGTAAAATAAAAAAAACAACAACAACATGACTTCTTATTTCTCTGGTCAAGTAATTTTATTGCGTTCACGGGGACATGGTGCAAATAGACAATTCAAAGCTGAAACTTTCAGTACGTTGCAGGCCTATCATTTAAATCAAATCGTCTCAATAGTTATAAGGGGATGCCAAGTTGCGTATTCTTGATGTGTCGTGTCTCTCGGTGTTTCTTTGTAATAATGACTGGATTTTGTGGCGGCCCTTGACTTCGCCGCTACTAATTCTGGAGAATCAAAATGCATACAGAAAACACATATTTAAACAAAATTAAGCCATACATAGCATTTGTAGTAGAAAACACCACGTGTCTAGTATGCCGAACAAAGGGCTCGCTTTAAAATAGATGTTTTAGTTAAACTCAATGTCCTCTCCGAGATCGGTTCGAAATAATAATGTCTTTAAATACCAACTACCAACAGCAATTTTGTTAATAAGAAATGAAACAACTCCTAAAAACAAAGTTGTCCGTATAAATCCTTTTTAGGAATTTTTATATAAATTATTTTTAATTTATATTCCTATGTCCCCCCCCCCTTTTTTTTTCTTCTTTCCCCCCCCCCCCCCCCCCCGCTTGCACACCACAGATTTACATCACCAACTATTTCAGAAATACAAAAGAAAATATTACGCACCAAACTCACTTGAGATTAAAAAAAAAAAGAATTTCATCCGGCGCATTTGTCGGGAATTTTATTTCGTGAAATCAATGGCAACATATTTCCTTCATCTTAACCTGGTAAAAAAAAACTGATTTTTTAGAGAGTGGGGGCTGAAGAATTTGACAAAATGTGATCTCATCGTCAACGAGTCTGTGTGACATGTTTCATCTAGATAGGTTGGCGGAAACTGGGTCCATTCGTCGTCCAAAGATTTTGTCCTAACCATACAAAAGTGAAGTTAAAATAAAGGATTTAAAAAAAAGAGCAAGTATTCTCTTCCCAATATGAATTATTTCCAAGTTCAGCTGTTGTATGATGCGCAAGACGCCCGAGTTCGCCGCGTGACGCATTCACCACGTCTTCGGGGCGTCGTTACGACGTTTGGTGTATTATAACATGTGGACATAAAAATAACGTGGACACAGATTTAATCGGATCCTGCTCTACACAAATTCTATGTTCCACCCAGAGTCAAAGAGAGCAGGATGTTCAGATCGTTCCAAACTCTCTGATTCTTAAATTGCACTTCCTATTGCGTGCTTTTCGATTATTTGAAATAGCACGAAATAGCAAGAATAATATTCCCTCAAAATGTCGGGTGCACGTGATGACAATTTGCATTATAAATATTTTTAAAAAAAAATAGTTTGTCACGCACTTTTAAACCTTTTCCCACCCATGGCCCATATCATATGTCCAGTTCACCTAGAACCACACATACTCCGCCTGACTTTCTTAAATAAAGTGATCATGGGACTGGTGCCGGCCATCCCAGCAGGCACGTACCTCACCCCACAGAAGCCGGGTAGACTGATCAGAGCAAAACGCTCACTGAACACGGACTTCACCACTGACATTCCCATAAACAATGACACCAGAAACAATAGCAAATGCTTCAAAGTACCTCAGTGCAACACAGTGCAGTATCAACAATCTTTCTTCCCAGGCACAATAATAGTATGGAACAACCTGAACGATGCCACTGTGAACTCGACATCAGTCGAAAGCTTCAAGGCTGCCCTGGCATCAGCTAGGAGCTGTTAGAATAGCAACATTATACCCCCAACCGTTGCAAAAATGCCAGTACATGGATGCAGCAACGAAAGATTACCAGAACCAGAACCCCGGCTCATCTGTGTTTTAGTGACGGATAGAGCGAAGCTGTGCTAAGTCGCTAATCTTTACCGATCTCCTCCTAAATAACGCTACGCCACCAGATGGAGCAGGGTGCTACAATACCAGAGCAAGCATACTCGGAAGGGATAATAATATAAGTTTACCGCACCAAATCAGGTTGTCAGAAAAGCAGGTGAGACAACTAATGGTTGACACCAACCCTAGTAATGCCACTGATGACAGGTGGAAGGACAAATAAACGCACACACACACCCATATAAACACACCAACACGAACACACGCTCTCTCTCTCTCTCTCTCTCTCTCTCTCTCATTGAATCAGTCCGTAAGCTGGCAACGGGAAATGATAAGCCATGAATGACTTCTTCTCCTTCTTTATTTTAAGGGCCCACGATCAATGAATTGATCATTCTGGCTCCTATGTTTCAGAGGGGTTTGCGATGTTACTGTCCATGGGTTTCAATGGGATGCTTCACTGGTTGCAAGGGCGACTCAGCAGTGGTGTTATGAACTGGGGGTTGGAATACAGGAGGCAATAGACACAAATGTCTCGAGTGTAGCCGCCTCAACTGTTGCTTTTGGAAGCTTGTTCCAGTCCCCTATTGTCTTCGGCAGGAATGAGGAGCTTCTGTACTTTGTTCTTGTTTTTACCAGCCGGAACTGTTTGTCGTGACTTCGTCGCAGTCTGGGGGGGGGGGGGAGATTAACTAGTTTCTGTTTGATTCCGGAGCAGTGCACCAGCCCATTTGTTATCTTGTACAACATGGTGAGCCTGGATAGTCGTCGTCGTTCTTCCAATGTCGACCAGCCCAGTGTTTCCAGGATGCTACCAACACTCGAGGTGCCTCTGTTACAATTTAGTGACAGCTATTGCTTTATCTAACTCACTCGGGCACGGCGATAACATAGAAGGGCGAAACAAAACATTAGTGATTACAAAAGTAATAATAATTTTCATTCTGATTGGTTTTCCTGATGTCACGTGATAAGGAGTGATAGTGAGAAAAAAATGATAACATCAACAACAAATAACATTCACTCGTTTTCTTCTTTGCTAACTGATTGCAGTCTCTCCCTTTTAATATGAAATAACAGTGGCGTGGCAAGATTTAGTACCACCCGAGGCCGATACTTTTTCCGCCCCCCCCCCCACGTAAAAAAACAAACAAAACTATGCAGTTTACTAAAAAGTGTCGCCACGCGGGGTTAGACCAGCCCTTACCGCTCACCATCGCTTCGCCACTAAACAATAAATAACGACGTTAACAGAAAGAATCAAAGTAAATAAATTTAAATCAAACAACGAAATAGCCTTCCCCTTAAAGTACGCCTAAATCACTTATTGCTTCCTTTGTGTACTGCCGGTCAGATACACAGGGGGTCTCCCCCCCCCCCCCCCCCTCCTCGGTCTGTATTTCCATCACCGGCCATTCCGTGCTTGGCATCCCAAGCATCTCCTGTGGTCAGTCATAAACTAAAACTGCCGCCCTGAGGAGTTTTAATGTTCCACTGGTCAGCACGCGGGCCAAGCGAGGAAACGCAACCCTAAACGGAAACCATTACAACCGAAGATCTCCGATTTTTTTTACTTTACGCCGATCCACATGGTACGACACAGCCACAGAGCTAGGGTTACAGAAATCCCGGATTTAAATAGGCTTATCATAATAGGGAGCTAGGATTACAGAGTAATTGAATTAGGTGAATATGTGGATCATACAACGGAGATAGGGTTACAGTGTCATTGAATTAAAATATGTTGATCATATAACGTAACTAGGGTTATAGAGACCTGGATTAAAATAGGTTCATCATACGACGTGTCGTTTTTAAAAATTAACAAACATGTTTTTGGTTGTTTTTTTCGGGGCGTGAGATCATTGTCATTATTTTTCTAATAAGGGTTAGGTTGGGGGGGGGGGTGGGGGGCGGGTAATCGGGACTATTGCCGTAAACTCAGACAGTTGATTAGTTCAAGCTCCAAGATAGTTTTTTAAAAATTAACAAACATGTTTTTGGTTGTTTTTTTCGGGGCGTGAGATCATTGTCATTATTTTTCTAATAAGGGTTAGGTTGGGGGGGGGGTGGGGGGCGGGTAATCGGGACTATTGCCGTAAACTCAGACAGTTGATTAGTTCAAGCTCCAAGATAGTAACTATTTCATGGTCTGGTAACTCTCAAAGACCGGCCATTGTACCGTAATTTGGTTATCACCCGTGACACAATAATCGATACATAATTCAATGGTGCAGGAACTGTTGACGGGCGGCAATCATTGAAATAAGGGCGGATGCCGACTCCCCCCTCCCCTTACCCCCAACCCTTGATTGACATCCACTGAGCTGGAGGACGGAGTCAGAGGCAGACGTGATATTGAACAGGGGGGCCCCTTCTTGACCCCCGGTCAAGCGATTTTGGTCGAATTTGACCAGCTGACGCACGTGTCAAGACAGGCGGCAATTGGGGCGGACCGAGTGTGACGTCTACTAACACGAAAGAAGCAAGATCTTTTCTTTTTTTTGGGGGGGGGGGGGTGGGGGCGTGGAGTTTTCAAGAAGTGTATTAGAAAGACAAAAGGGAGAAGATGTAAAGAAATTGAACTTGTTCAGAGGTTCTCAAAATACGTTCAGGCGATGCACTGTTTTAGTACAGGCGAGTTAATGCAGTACTAAATAGGAGTTTCAGATAGTCTCTTCGTCAAATACTCTGGGATGTGATGTCATACCAAGTTTCCTTCGTGTCTTCCCTACACAGCTGGGATTTTAAAATACAAAATTTAGGCCTTTTCGAGGCCAACCTAAGATTTGAAAAAAGGGAATATTTTTTTGTTCGTTTTAAAAAAGTATTTTATGTGTTTACGTCATAATACGTAGCCATTGTTTAACTACCATGAATTGTATGTGTGTACGTCATAATACGTGGGCATAGTTTAACTGAAATTTAACCCACGCAGTCAGTCATGAATTTGTCTTAATCTGCGCACGATTGGAAGAAAAGTTAAACCAGATATGAGACGCTCTTTTGAAACTGGTCTCCCAAAGTTGTAGGATCCCTGCACCGGTTAATTCCTTGGGATCATTTTAGCCCTCTCTAAACAAGTTTCTCTCATTAAATATTTAAGAGCTAAAATTGGATTCGAACTAGGTGGGTGCATGGCGTTTTCTTTTGTTCCCTGCGTTTTCCTGTGGTAAAGGGGGGGGGGGGGGGGGATTGGTTTCTGAGTTGACCTACTTTTGTGATGAGCTCATTCCATGGGAACTATTTATAGGTAATTCTCAATTAAACCTAAAACAACATTTACAATCGTCGGCAAGTATATTTACGATATTCGTCTTTAAGGACTATATTTTTACGGCATTTATTGTAGTAATTTTTTTTTTATATTTGCGACATTTATGTTTACCACATATATATAACTACAACACCTACGTCTGCAAAGACCACGACATGCAATATGCGGTCAAAATGCGGTCAAGTGGGAGTCGTAGAGCGACTATTCGTCTCGGTACAGAGAAAGCTTGATCACAGTAACTCCCCTCCCCCTCTCTCTCTCTCCTTCTCGCCCCTCAGTTGTTCTCTCTTTCCACTCTCTTGATCCTTCTCTACCCTCTCTTCTCCTGTCTCTCTTCTACTTTCTATCCCTCTTTCTATCTACCCATCCCTCTCTCCCCTTCTAATCATATGCATCTCCTTTTAGCTCTCTCTCCCTCTCTCTCGCCCTCACCCTTTCTCTCTATCTCCTACTAGTCCCCTTCCTCTCTCATTCTCTCTCTCGCTTTTTTTCCCTTACTTTCTTCTCTCCGCCCGTGTATGCTGTTACAACTAATCCTATCTATTACCCACTTATGACTTTGACATTACAAATCTCGTAAACTTATTTTGTGCGCACTTAATTTGCCCAATTCCCCCCCCCCCCCCCCCCCCTGATGTTTGGCCGCTTAAGTTAGTGAGCGTCCCGCGGGGGTGCAATTCCGTCTGACCTGTAATATGCAGCCTGGCATAATTAGATCGGTTTATTAGAGCCAAGTAAACCGAATGCTATTGAAAGACCACGGAGTGAGATTAGCATACGAGATGGCAGCAGCTGACAAATGCACACGGAGACATTCCACGAATCGTGAATCGGAAGTTTCCTGGGGGTCACGGCCCTTCGAGCCTTGTGGGTGAGTTGTTGTGGCTGTGTGGTCGTGAAAGATGCACGCAGTGTTTGCCCCACACATATGCTCACGCAGTTTCGTTCGTGCGATTAGGTTTAAACACAGAGAAAGAGTAAAGACACAATATGGAGGCCAAAGATAGTAAACGAAACACAAAAAAATAAAAATCCAAAGAATAATATGAAAATGAGCCTGGTTTCCTAATTCAAGACAGCACCTAACAACTTCTGTAGACAGTAACTTACGACTCCTTAAACAGTATTAAACAACTCCTGTGCATAGTACCTTACAACTCATGTACACATTACCCAACAACTCCTGTACACAGTACCTGACAACCTTCGTACACCAGCAGTATTGACACAACATATTAAGACAGTGCATGACATAGACTCTGCAAAAAAGTGGTTGCAAACATTATATTAATGCACCTCTAAGAACATATACAACACCTTACAATTGCGTTACCAGAAACCCAAAATACTTGTAAATTTCGTTCAAGAGAATTTTTAATTTTTTATTGTATCGCATCTCCATCTTTAAGATAGTAAAACACATCTACTACAACAGCACAGCTGTATGCTGTTGTTAAAAATATATAGTCCCACGCTACAAGGCGCGTCTTTTGACCAGCAACGCTTACCATTTCTAATAATTTAAGTTGCATTTAAATAATGTAAGTGTCATTTAATGTGTACGTTAGTTTAGTTTTTCTTTTTTTTATTTAAATACCTGAATACAGGCAATAGCACAGCAAGGGAACGTTCCACCCTGGGTGGGCTAAGATTTTTCTGCCTACCGCTTCCTGCTACTCTACAGTTGGCCGAAATTGCCGCCCCACCAAATAAAGAAGCGGAGTGCCTGCCACTAACCCCTTCCACGGACCCCCCCCCTTCCTTTTTTTCTACGCCCCTGAATACAGGAGTCAGCAAACTTTCAGTAACTCCTAAATGCAGGGGTCGGAAACGTTTTGGTAATATTGCGCCATGGTAGAACTTCCAATTAAATCAGCATGCCAACAATCTGTAATATGTGTAAACATTTTTTTTATTGATTTTTTTTTCTGGGGGTTGGGGGGGGGGTCGTTGTAACGTGCCGTTATTATACGGGAGATAAGTAATATGGGAATTATTACTTATGTAATATATAGAGTAATGGCACTTAGAGAAAACTAGCCAATGAGAGGACTGAAACAAAAAAAAAAAAGTAGTTTGAATGATACGACAGTTGATCCACAACAATTATGTAAGAAGTTTGAACAGAAAACTTTTAGGTTTAAATGAAGATTTATAGTTGTTTAAATGAAGATTTATAGTGTGATAACACTTACTACTACTGAGAAGCTAGTATTGAAATACTTATGATACATTCCAAGAGTTCAGATTTCGTATGTTCGGCATGAGATATAGACCTGTTTCAGTATTAACTATTATTATTGTGATCGTCACTGTGTGTAATAAAATATTAGTCGCTGTCATTTGAACCACTACGCCTCTGTTTTATTTCATAAGACATTGTGATTGTGACACAGGGTCTTGTCGCGTGCCATTTGCAATCGCTCTATGTGCCATGTCCGGCACGCGTGCCGTACGATTTCCTTACTCTGCCTTAAAAAGAAAGTTCAAGACTTCTCACCTCCGACAATGGATGAATACATTAAATCATCATCCTAAATTTTTGTGTGCAAAAATCTCATAACCGATTTCATAGGATGCGTTTTTTCACGGGGAGGCCGACGACGACGACACATTTCGATATTTGCGGCTTTTGGAAGACGCGTGTTAAAAAAAACTCGACTTGCAACAATTAAACATTTCGGAGTGTGTGTCCTCGGATGAAATGGGAGGGGAGACAAACACCGCCCTGGCCGGGGGTCAACATTTTCACATCCGAGGTAAGACGATTTTAAACCCCACAGTGTTGTCCCCTTGTAAGCAGACGGCTGGCCGAACAAAAAAGGAGACTGCGAATTTTGTGTTCTTCTTTTTTTTAAAGATAGTTCTAGCTCCGGCGCCTTTTTTTCTCATGTAACGGAGCTGACCTTTCGGGAGAATGCAACGCCCCACGAGTGGTAGGAAATACCTTGTCTGGCGGCACCATCGACGTACGGAGAGTTGTCGGCGCTTTGTTAGGTACAGTGGCGACCCCAAACGATAACAAACTTGTTTCAGGTATTTGTGCCAAATGTTTCAAAACGGATTTTTTTTTTTTTTCCAGGTTGAAAGAACATTGCTTCACAGAAAAAAACAAAAAACACTTCCAACTATTTGTAGCACAGGTGTTGAGGGTGTAAAAAAAGAAAGGTGGTGAAAGCTGGTGGGGGACGGGGGACCGGGGACCAAACCATAAGCATCTAATCGCTTTTAATTTATGTATCGATTAATGCGGGGGGGGGGATTAAAAATATTATACATCCGTTTTTGACCAAGACAAGTTTATTTATATCAGCGGTTCTCAACCTTCCTAATGCCGCGACCCTTTAATACAGTTCCTACTGTTGTTGCGACCCCTAACCACAAAATTATTTTCGTTCTACTTCATACCTGTAGAATCTAAGTGTTTTCCGATGATCTTGGGCGACCCCTGAGAAAGGGTCGTTCGATCCCCTCGTTCGACCCCCAAAAGGGTTGCGACCCACAGGTTGAGAACCGCTGATTTATAGCGATGCAAGAAAGGGGCGCAATTATTCCTTTCCACATTAAAAAAATAGGTTGCAGTCGGCTCCTGATAAAACCTTTGTCAGCTCCCAAAACGTTGGCGGTCTTCTTTTTAAATGGTATTTAAAAAAAAATAAAATTGAAGTTGATTGAAATGACTTCTAATTAAAAAAAAAAAAAAAAAAAAATTTTTTTAACTATGGACATCATAATTATAATTAAAAAAAAAGGGTCGTAAAATGTTTATTTTTCAATTGAATCCAAAAACAAACAATGGGATTTAAAAAAAAAAAAAAATAAAATTAATGTAAAATACTTATAAATAAAAAAAAAAAAAAAAAAAAAATTTTTTTGACTATGGCAGTCATAATTATCATTAAAAAGAAAGGGTCGTAAAATGTGTATTTTTCGATTGCATCCAAAACCAAACGATGGGTTTTAAAAAGTAAACATCATATAATAATACATTATTCTATTATTTTAAACAAGTTATGTTTGGGGCGAATGTCAGTCAAGTTGGAAAATAAAAAGTAAAATTCCAAAGCCATGGTATTGGTATTTTGTGGCACCATGCTTAAGACCTCAGTTTCCCAACGTGGGGCTCCCATCCCAACAGGGGGCGATTTGATTTTTTAGGGAGGAAATAAAAAAAAAATTAACTGTCTATAATTTGAAAACCAACCTTGTACTATGATTTAACTTGTATTTGAAAGGGATAATTTTTAAAGCCTTAATTTAAAATATTCATTCATAAGTGTTGTAAAAATCATTTAAGTTTTTTTTCAGTGAACAACCCTTTTTTTGAATATCAAAATTTATGTATATGATACGGTTGGGGGGGGGGGAGATAAGAATTTTAGTAAGGCTTAGGTGGGGCATGGCACACAAAAAAGGTTTGGAAAAACTGCTTTAGACCCTGATTGTTTTTTTCGAAACATTTACCCCACATTATTCTTGTAAACTACTTAGTCACCATAATGTGTATGAGTACCTTGTTTGTTTTCGGATCTCACCTGGGAGGAGGTGGGGCGAGCATCCCCACCCTCAAACCCGGTATTGCATCCACACTTACACTTTATCCATCACCCGGAGATAAGCGTAGCCGTCGTGCGACCAGCGTTGCGGAGGGGGGGTGAGGGGGGAAGGCCTTTACCCGTCTACATTGTGTAGGTCAGCCCCCCCTCCCCCCCCCCCCCCCCCCCCCCCCCCCCCTTTCTTTCCCCCCCCCCTGGGAGGGGGTGGGGCGAGCATCCCCACCCTCAAACCCGGTATTGCATCCACACTTACACTTTATCCATCACCCGGAGATAAGCGTAGCCGTCGTGCGACCAGCGTTGCGGAGGGGGGTGAGGGGGGAAGGCCTTTACCCGTCTACATTGTGTAGGTCAGCCCCCCTTCCCCCCTCCCCCCCCCCCAATTTTTCGTTTAAATGCCACCACGACAGAGCTGCGCCGGTAGACCACGTCTGGCCAGATTGTCCCATGTTGTTCGTACACTATGGGGCCAACTGTAAATATATAAATAGACGTCGGGGTTAACAACGGGAACTGGTTCGATCCCTTGCGAGGCGATGTCGAATAACCTGTAGTATTTGCCTTTCGCTCCTCGGACAAGGCTTGGTCAGAGGCGGATAAATGTAACGTGCACATGATAACATGCAATGACAGGAAGTTGACGTCGTATAAAGCTTGCAACGGCTTCATCTGGATAATGCAATTCTATCTGCGTATCTGTGTCAAGTATGCGTCACATCTGCTTCGTGGCTCTGCCATGTAAGTGTCCTAACTCAGACCTCAACATTGGAGGAGCTCGGAAAGTTGCGGATGACGTTAAAGAATGTTGATGTTGACAATGACGGTGGCGTCCTAGGCCCTAAAGACTTCCTTGTTGACCATGTTTCTGTAAGTTCTGTAAGAGCCAAGACTGAACCGTCAATGCATCGATTGAGACATAGCCTTAAAATCTCTCAATATGTTAACACACAAAAGGACCCCTAAATATGTACCATAAAAGGCGTAGGATGAGTGACATCGTAATGACGCTTAACATGAGACCAACTTAATACAAGTCTACAGGAATGGTTGTAGGTCTACTGGACTGGTTTGAAATTCCTAAGTGTAACCCACTTTATTCTAGCTATAGTTATTATTTCAAAGTGAATGTCATTCATAACTAATTAACTCATGAAGCTCCCAATGAGAGGTGGGATATTGGTGTGTGGGGTATAGGTGGGTTGGGTATTGTTTTGTACGGTCTTGGTGGGTGGGGTATACGTAGGTGAAATATTCCCGAGTGGGGTATTGGTGGGTCAGGTATAGGTGCTCGTGGTGTTGGGGGTCGGGGGTTTTGGGTATGTGGCTGAGTGAAACAACAAAATAACATCACATTCCTACGACATCACGGCCTTGCATCTCAGAAGATCATAATGTCCCTACTTGTGTTTCTGATTACCCACGCCCCCAGAGGTGGAGCACACACGTGTTTTGGATATACGTACGTCCTTACCTCCCACCATTGATCCAACCGTTGAGGTCTGTAGCTGAAAGAGAGCTCGTGCTCTTTAGTTCCCAATGTTTACACTCAACCCGCTTGCTCAACGCCATTTTTCTCGTTCGGAGGGTATTGGCCATAATTCGCCCCCACCTGTCTGCCATATTATCTCACTTTGGCCCCGATTGCCGGCTTGTGATAGGAAACATGTTCGGCCCAACACTCACAAGTGGCCCACACTGCAGATAATGCGGTCATGCTTGGAAAGGTAGGAGCCACTGTCTCTATTAGTCACATCTTGGCTCGCGTTTAATGTCCCTGGGTGGGTCTACCACTAGCCACCCAAAACATCTTTCCCTGTCTGGATCCAACGGTGTGGTGGTTGGCGGGAGGTTAAATCTTGAGGCAGGGTCGTGACTGCGGGAGTGAAGTGGTGGGCATCCCAATACTTAAACTATTCATGTCACTCATATTTTCTTCTTTATTCTTTTTACACTCCCACCCACCTCTCGGTTGTGTGTGTGTGTGTGAGTGTTTTTTGTGGTCCTTATCGGTTTCATTTCACTTTAAAATGTCTTATCCTTATATTGTCGTATGTATATATATATATATATATATATATATATATATATATATATATAATCATTTTTTTTTTNTATATATATATATATATAATCAGTCTTTTTTTAAATCTATAATGTTTCTAGCTTCTTGTCTTTTATTCTGTAATGATGGCGCACTTTTGATCAACGTAGATTCGTAGCGTCCACCACTTGTCTCCCACATTTTTTTTTCGATATTGACGTCACTGATTAAATGTGCAGCGCTCTACCACTACCCACCCCTCCCTTGATTGAAAAAAAAGGTTGTTTACGTTCGAACATAAGTCCTAAAAGGAGTTTGAGAATGCTATTGGGTGGTGCAGTTTCTATAATATCTTCTCGGGGACGGGGGGCGGGGGGGTTCTAACTCCTTCCCTATAAATAAGCCGGCAGCTTTCCCAGACAAGATATAATGTGTTCGCCCAACGCCGTCGAATGTGTACGCCCAATATTGACAAATGTGTGGGCCACCAAACACCGATAAATTTGTGGTCCCTACACCGACAAGTGCGTGGCCCCTACACCGATAAATGTGTGGCCCTCCATCGACAAATGTATGGCCACTACACCGACAAATGTGTAGGCCCAACACCAACAAATGTGAAGGCCCAACAGAGACGATTGTGTGGGCCCAACTCCGACCAATGTGTGGTCCATACACCTACAAATGTGTGGGCCCAACAGTGGCGAAAAGCTTCGAAAAAAAAGCATTACAATGTGGACGTACAGCAACATCAAATTACTATTGGACCTATACTTTTTTAAACTGTATAAATGTACTTTACGAAACACAATGCTTATTAAAACACACTGCCCTGATCTTGGGGTGAGCGGAAAAAAGTCACAAATTTTGCCAGGAAATAAAGTCACAGGAAAAAAAAAGTCACAGAAGCAATCAGCCATCAGATATCATAAATAATTTTTGACAAGAGTTTGTGGGATCCCGTTACCTAATGGGATCCCATATCTTATCGGGATCCCGACCCCACTGGGATCCCGACCCCATTGGGATACCAATTTTGATTGGGATCCCTTTCCCTCAAATAATCCTATTGGGATCCCGACCCCATTGGGATCCCTATTCTAAATGGCATCTCATATCCTAATGGGACTCCGACCCCTGTGGGATCCGAACTAATTGAAATCCAAATGGGATCCCATTTCCAAGTAGGATACCACTTTCCAAATTGTACTCTTTTTGAAATGGGATCCCGATCCCGTTAGGATCCCCTTTCCGGGTGGGATCCTGTTCTCCGATGGGATCCCGTTTGCCGCAGGGTCCCTATTTGATCCCGTCACTAAGTTTGGTCAAGATCCATCTATTTATGCAGGAGTATTTGTTAATTGTATTTATATAGCTCATATAAAAACGATTCCTTCCCCCGGCCCCAAACGGAATGTTATAAAAAGTTCATAATCCCCTAGTATTTGATTCTGGATAATGTTGAATATATGTGCCATCCATCGTACATCCATTATCCATCGTCCATCCATCATCCGCCATCAACCGTCCATACACCATCCATCCAACAATCATCCATAATAAATCCATAATCCTTGTCATCCATAGTCCATCCATATAACTTTCATCCATCACGCATCCATCACGCATCCATCACGCATCCATCACGCATCCATCAAGCATCCATCATCCATCCATCATCCATCCATCATCCATCCATCGTCCATCCATCCATCGTCCATCCATCATCCATCCATCGTCTATCCTATATATCCTATCCATCCACCCATCCGAAAATTAAAAAAAAAACAACGATCGAATAAGTTAAAGATAAGCTTGACTGCTATTTTCTATTGACTGTTTTTCCACTAAATAAACATGTTTATGGACTTACAAATAGAATTTCATAACCACTGACATTTAGGAATTTATTTGACATACACTTTGTGACTTTTTTCCTGTGACTTTATTTCCTGTGACTTTTTTCCTGTGACTTTTTCCCTGTGACTTTATTTCCTGTGACTTTTTTTCTACAATCGATCTTGCCTAGTGTTTGTCTTAAGACCCCCCCCCCCCCTACCCTCAAAACGGCCCTGATTGTTGGCCGTGAGATAGGTTTCCATGCTTTTCCTTTGACTTTTTTCCTGTGACTTTTTCCCTGTGACTTTTTTTCCTGTGACTTTTTTTCTACAATCGATCTTGCCTAGTGTTTGTCTTAAGACCCCCCCCCCCCTACCCTCAAAACGGCCCTGATTGTTGGCCGTGAGATAGGTTTCCATGCATGTGACGTCTATTTATTGATAGTAAAAAGTCTCTCAATTGCTTTATTTCACAATTGATTTTGCAACAATCCTGAGATATATTTTTAAAAAAAAAAATCTTTCCTCTAATGGTGTCCCCCGCCCCCACCCCCATTTGTCTCAATTAATTATCTGCCCTTTGTTTCTTCTTATATCATGTGTGAATAAACAGCAACCTATGACAGTGGCTCTATGTCTGTCCTACATAAAGAGTAACCTATGACAATGGCTCTATGTCTGTCCTACTTAAACAGCAACCTATGACGTCTGTCCTACATAAAAAGCAACCTATGACAGTGGCTCTATGCCTGTCCTACATAAACAGCAACCTATGACAGTGGCTCTTTGTCTGTCCTACATAAAAGCAACCTATGACAGTGGCTCTATGCCTGTCCTACATAAAAAGCAACCTATTACAGTGGCTCTTTGTCTGTCCTACATAAACGACAACCTATGACAATGGCTGTAATGCTGTCCTATTCAAACACACGAAAAAAATGAACATTATTTTTCAAATAGAAATATGTTCACACTAGAGGTTATCTCTAGCATACGCACTGCTGTCGTCTGACAATCTCTTTCTCCCGCTGACTTCTTCTCTCTCTCTCTCTCATTATATCTCTCTCTTTTTCTCTCCCTCTCTCTCAGTCTCTCATTATCTCTCTCTCATTCTCTCTCTCCCTCTCTCTCAATCTCCCTCTCTTTGTTTCTCTCTTTCTCTCTCTCCGTCTCCCACATCCTCTCTTATTTCAAATGTTATATTACCCTTTACACTATTCCCCTTTCTACTTCTCCTCATTTCATCGTAACTCTGCTTATTGTTCTCTCTCTCTCTCTCTCTCTCTCTCTCTCTCTCTATATATATATATTTATATATATATATATATATATATATATTGTCACAGAACGGTTGTTACGGAGGAGGGCTCCGGTCCTGACTTATCACAAATTATATTGACTTATGAGTGGTCAGTACAGGACCGCTCCTCTGTGATTTATATTGTGGGTATCTAGGCGTTGAGACAGACAAGAGCACAACGTAGACTGGAACGAAATCCAACAACTCAAACTCCAGGTCTCCAATGATAAGATAGACTCTATTTATTACTCAAATAAAAAGTTCTTCAATAGTCTTTACTAACTGTCAGCCATCTACGACTTTTTCTAAACTGTTTAACTATATCGTCTCCTATGATCTACTAGTCAACTCGTCTCCTGATCTCTTGCGACTATTCCCTAACAACTGCTCAACTCTCTCGTAGCTCTTTTCTCTCTCTTCCTCAACTACGTCGTAAGTCTGTGCCCTCTTCCTCAACTAACTCACTTTCTTCAAAAGTTCTATCTTATTTGCGATTCTCTACCTCCATAGGTGGTCCATGAACGCTCTCAATTACCACACCCCTGCCCCTTATTTCCGGTCAATTATTATTTCCCGTAGTTAGCCCAAAAATTATCATGCGAAGTCAGGAAGGCTATTATTGAAAGAAACAATCCCCTCTATCCCAAGATGCGACAATCTATTAACCTTAACTCACCCCCTTATCAATGGCGTCCCTAAACTAACAGCAGTTTCCGTCCATCCTATAAGTTACCTTAACAACAATGGAGCTCTGTCCTGTACCCCGCCCCAGTCATTTGTGACATATATGTGATATATATATATATGATACACACACACACACACACATATATATAGACACACACACACAGTGGAACCTCTCATAACAACCACATCTCATAACGAGTAATTCGCATAACGAGCAAAAAAAATTTGAAGAAGCTGCTCCCTTAACGAGCGATATTTCGCATAACCAGTTACGCAGAAAGGGGAAGTCCCTTTTTTCTGACATTCATTTGTGAGCCGGGACTTCCGGTCTGTTAGTGTATTGTTTTCGTGTGTGAACACCAGTTTTTACAAATTTTGTATTCAGACAGTATTCGTAATTTTTTTTATGTGCAAAGTGTAATAACCTGTGCTAAAATGTCTTCGAAGAAAAAAACCACAAGAAGACAATCAGAAGAGAGAAAAAATAATTGTTGAAACGAAACGTAAAATTATTGAAAAGCGAGAACAAGGTGTGGCAAGAACAAAAACAAAATTAAGGAGATGGATGCCTCAAAGGGAAACTGTTGCATCGTACATTGAGAAGCATCACCGTAATAAGGATGTGGCTATTTGTGCTACAAATAACAACATTTGTTCAATGATAATGCTGTGACACATTTTCGTCCAATTTTGAAGCTTCGGCAAAAACAAATGTCTTTAGGACAGTTTCCAAGTAAAAAAGGATTAATTATTTGTCATAAATTCATATGTTTATTTACGTTTTTTGTTTCAAATCTAAATTGTATTCCAAGTTGTTACACTCCTTAGCAATTCATAAGTAATTTTATTTGAATAAATGTTAATAAAATTTTTTGAAAAATTAGTATTTTTTTCATCATGGAACGCATTATCGTATTTTAAATTGATTTGTATGGGAAAAGGTGTTTCGTTTAACGAGTGTTTCGCTTAACGAGTAAAAGTCTGAAACGCATTAAACTCGTTATGAGAGGTTCCACTGTATATATGTGTGTATATATATATATATATATATATATACATATATATATATATATATATCCCTTTCCCCTCTGTTACTCTATACTCTGCTGCCAGTTTAACTGAAGAGTTAATCTGGATTACCAGGTTATAAGGCACAGGTCATAGGTCAATTTATGCCACACGTTTATAAAAACAAAAATACCAACTTGACGGACGTATAAATAAACCCTCGCCGCCGCCTCTCCCAGTCAATCTCATCTCTACATCATTTACCTCACCTCTTATCTCTCTATCCTCCCCGACCTGGTGACACGAGCAATCTCAGTATCAAGATTCTACATCTCACAAGGGCGTTACTCACGGCTTGGATATGACCGCATTATAAGTCATATGTGTCACACCCTAAGACTGCAAGCCTGAAATTCGGAAACTATGAGGGTGGTAACGAATTATTTTTCAGTTCCTCCTTTCGAACATAAATTTAATTCAATTATTTGCTATGTGATTGGGAACTATATATGCTTGCCCGGAATATGGTTCAGTTTCAATCATTATACGGACAAAGATACACTCGAAATAGCATTACTAAGATGTTTTTGAAAGGAAAAAAAAAATATTTTGAGTAAGCGCTTCCGATTTCACTAAAGCTCCACTGATATCAAGACATTTTTCCATTTTTCATTAACTTTCCCGTCGTATCAAGGAACTTCACCAGGTATCATGAATTTTCTCCTGATATCAATACCATTTGCCCGATGTCAACAATTTTGCTTATGTCCAGATGATTTTCTGGTTTCCAGATTATTTCTTTGATGTAAAGACTACTTGCCCTATTTCATCAATTAAACCCCTTAATTGTCCAGATAATTTCTTTGTCAAAAGAATTTTGCCGATTTCAAGACCACTTACCAGATGTTATCAATTATTCGCTTAATGTCAGAATAATTTCTCTGATGTCAAGAACCATTCTCTGATGTCAATACCACTGACCAGATGTCATCAATTATCCCCCTTAATGTCAGGATAATTTCTCTGATGCCCAGATAATTTCTGTGATGCCAAGAACTATTCTCTGATGTTAAGACCACTTACCAGATGTCATCAATTAATCACCATAATGTCAGAATAATTACCCAGATGTCGGGAATGTTTCTCCCACCCCGTGACCGATTCCTTACTTCAGCTCGCATGGTGCCCTGGCATACACACAAGCATCAGCAGTTGTTGACGGGTTGAGTTATCTGGTCCCATTAGCCGCTGACAGATTGTCTTACCTCCCTTGAGTTGGCGTAACGCTAAACCTTGCTGTGGTGTACGCCAGACATCTCTCCGATCTTAGCCCCCCCCNCAAATTAATTTGTTACTAAGGGGTCCGTCCATAAAGTACGTCACGCTAGTTTTTGGACAATTTTTTCCGCCCCCCCCCTTTTCACAATGTATCACAAACCTCTGACAACCTCCCCCCCCCTCCTCCCTCTTTAAAAAAATTGTTAAAAGCTGATCAAAATTTAACATAAAACACACTTTACTATTAAACTATTAAATTTATAAAGTTGACACATTCTGGTCACAATACTTCCATTGCAAATTCAACATCACAGTCAATTTCAAGTTTTGCATGCATGATAAAAAAAAATAATATTTATAATATTTGACGTCACACGTCCCCTTATCCCACCTCTCATGTCACAAACTGTCACACTTTCTTAGACAACCCCCTCCCCCTCTTTTTCCGGAGCATAACGTACTTTATGGACGGAACCTAATTTCCGATCTTATATATATTTTTTTTCATTCAACTCAAACAACAAATTAAACTGCTTCACTCATTGAGTTTCAAAACAGCCCCCCACCCACCCTTTTTTAATGTGAACCTTGTACGTTTTTGTCCAGTCAGTCACTTGCTATCAGTTTTTTTTAATATACCCGAAAGATGTACCTAAAGCTGTATCGAGAGCTGTACCAAAAAGCTGTACCAAAAGCTGTATCGAGAGCTGTACCAAAAAGCTGTACCGAGAACTGTACCAAGATTAGTATGAAGAGCTGTATCGAGAGCTGTACCAAGAGATGTGTCCTCCATCTTCTAATTCATGCATTCTTTAGTGATCTCATAAATGCTGATGTAAACGGTTTAAAAGAAAAATAACAATGACAAATAAGTATGTTAAATTTAAGAAGATCTATACCGGTAGATATGATTAATAACGGTGGCCGTTACAGGCCAGGTAAAAATGATACAGAAGTTAAAGAATGAAGGTTTCCTATAATTTGATATTTTTTTCCCTTCAGGGCAACATTTTGTTATGGGTAATTTGGCTTGGACCCCCCCCCCCTCCCCACTCCCTTTCCCCGCACCCCTCTCCACGTTTTTCTTGTTTTGTTTTGTGTGTCATTCTTTTCCATGTAATGAACTATCCGTCGCATATTCGGAATAATCTGAACTTCTCAAAGTCAGGAGGTGTTAAAATACCACTGACCCTTGCTTTAATTATTGTGCTCTGTTAGAGTTTTGTGAAGATACCTAGGAACAAATTTAAGTGATCTGTGTTTTGAACAATAGAAATGAGAGCCCTTTGTGGAACTCTGATACTGCCCTCAGATTGTACTTGAAACCCTTGGTATAAACTGTCGTACTGCCCTCGGATTGTACTTAAAATCCTTGGTATCTTCTGTCGTACTGCCCTATGATTGTACTTAAAATCCTCATTATAAACTGTCGTACTGCCCTCGGATTAGAGACCGACCGAATTTCGGCTTCGGCGCCGAAAGTGGCCATTTTATCACTTTCGGCCAAGTTTCGGTTCGACCGAAACTGAAAGTTAACTTTCGGCCTAATTTCGGTTTCGGCCGAAAGAGAAACGTTAACTTTCGTTTTTTTTCGGTTTAGGCCGAAATTGACTTAGACTTTCGGCCGGATCCGGTTTTCGGTCATCTAATTCTCAGCAAAAGCGATATTTAACAACAAACTAAGCGACATTTAAGAACAAAATAAACGATCTTTAAGAACAAATTAAGCGATCTTTAAGAACAAACTAAACGATCTTTAAAACAAATAAAGTGATATTTAAAAACAAATAAAGTGATCTTTAAGAACAAATTAAGCGATCTTTGAGAACAAACCAAACGATATTTAACAACAAAGTGACATTTAAGAACAAATTAAACAATCTTTAAAACAAACTAAGCGATCTTTAAGAACAATCTAAGCGATCTTTAATAAAAAAAACTAAATGATCTTAAAGAACAAACTAAGCGATTTTTAAGAATGAACTAAATGATCTTTAAGAACAAAACAAATGATCTTTAATAGTAAACTAAATGATTATAAGAATAAACTAAGCGATATTTAACAGAAAACTAAATGTTCTTTAGGAACAAACTAAAAGATCTTTAAGAACAAACTAATCGATATTAAGGAACAAAATCAATTATCTATAAGAACAAACTAAGCGATCTTTATGAAAAAACTGAGTATCTTCAACAAAAAATAAGTGATCTTTAAGAACAAACTAAGCGATCTATACAAACAAATTAAATGATCTTTAAGAACAAACTGAATGATCTTTAAGAACAACTAAGCGATATTTAAGAACAAAATCAATGATCTTTAAGAACAACCTTAGCGATCTTTATGATCAAACCAAACGATCTTTTAATAACACAAACTAAGCAATCTTTACGACAAAACTTAGCGATATTTTTTGAACAAACTAAATGATCTTTATTAACAAACTAAACGATCTTAAAACAAAAACTGAACTATCTTTAAGAACAATCTAAGCGATCTTAAAAAACACATAAACGATTTTTAACAACAAACTAAGCGATCTGTATGAACAAACTAACCGATCTTTAAGAACAAATAAAGCGATCATTAACAAAAAAACCGAACGATCTTTAACAACAAACATAGCGATCTTTAAGAACAAACTAAACGATCTTTAACAACAAGATGTTATATTAGATGTTTATTTATTAATATTCACGATTATCTCACTTTTTATTAAAAGAATGTAAATATTTATACTTTCTCCCATCATTTTCGATGTATGCAGAATGTATGCGGGAAAGAATTTCAAAATATCTTAATATTTCATTTTCAGTTTCGGCTTCGGTTTCGGCCGAAAGTCATTTTTAACTTTCGGCCTTTTTTCGGTTTCGGCCAAAAGTCATTTTAAACTTTCGGCCGATTTTCGGCTTCGGCCGAAATCAGAAAATCACTTTTGGTCGGTCTCTACCTCGGATTGTACTTAAAATCCTTGGTATAAACTGTCATACTGCCCTCGGATTATACTTAAAATCCTTGGTATAAACTGTCGTACTGCCCTCGGATTATACTTAAAATCCTTGGTATAAACTGTCAAACTGCCCTCGGATTATACTTAAAATCCTTGGTACGTAAATCCTCTTGCTCCCCATCGTAACTTATTAAACAACAATTTAGTGAGGTCCTTTAAGACTTGGACTTCGTCGACTTCAGAGACCGGCTAAGAATTTTATGACAGTTCGCGTGACCTAATCATTAAACAGCAGACGAAAGCCCTCAACACGGAAGCCATTGTTGCGTAATCCCCGTGCCTAATAAAGTCAGGCTGACCCCCACCAATAAAGCAGAACAGTCTGGGGACCCCGGGGAGTCGTCATTCCTGCATTTGCTTGCGATAGGAATTGTAGATACCAAGGAATGGCGAGCAAAGAGGACCCCCCCCCCCCCCCCCCCCCCCCCCCCCCCTCCCCCCCCCCCCTTTTTTCTGTAGACGTAGTGTAAGGCATAATCCCGACAGGATTATATGATAAGGTTGCTGGATTTTTTTAATGTAAGCAAAACCTGTCAGTTGCTGTGAGGTTATATTGACTGGGCAGGAAAGAAATCAATAAGTCAAGAATAAGAGACAATTATATATATATATATTTTGTAAACGAGGGAAAGGGGGCTGCCCGTCTAAAAAGTAAAGTAGAAAAAAAATATAGTAGGAAATTTTGCATTACCACTTCTCTATTACCATATGGGTAGTGGTTATTTAGATATTTCATTTAAGGTATGGCAATCAAATTAGTATATATTTGATTCACTGAAAGCTCATAAGAAGCTGATGATTAGGTGTTGTAGCATGTCAACAATTCCTATAGTTTAGTGGCGTAGCAAAAGGGTGTGCCGAGTTACAAATAATATTTGGAATCAGTCGAAAACAAATCTGCATTAAAGCTGAATGGACACAAAATAATACTTTTAGATTGAATGGGCGATTTGTGCTCAGTTGAAATCCTTAACAGATGTCAAGGACGTTTCCGATATTACCAATGTTCTATTGTAATGTGGAGGATGGATCGATATCCAAGTTATTTCGTGGACTGGACATGCAGCTTAGCTGAAGAAGGCTTTTGGCCGAAGCGTTCGTCGTCTGTTTCTCTTGCCTTCTTTCAAATTTACGCTTAATTTAAGTTTCTTATTTCCAGGTGTTACAATAATAATATGCTTTATAACAATAATATGCTGTGTAACAATGACGTGCAGTGTAACAATAAAATAGGATTACACAATTTTTTTCCGACAAATACATTTTCAAACGGCACCCTCCTTAGGTCTACCTCCTGGAATTGTGTTATTTAGTAGACGCCTTATTATTCTCGTTGCCATCTTTAAAGATCTCGCCTTCGCTGGCCATCGTCTCCTTTTTAATTTTTTTTTTTTTTCATTGCGCCCCGTCGTGAAGCCATGGAAGGAGGAGCTAAACGTGCACTATTTCTAGATTTCTCCCCCTTTTCCTATCACCGTCACAATGGCGGCGCAGACAAACAAAACTCTCCATCCCATGTTTCTGATTGCTGCTTGCTTTTGTTGGCTTGGATTACCCGCCATTTTCATTGATGGATATGCTGGACTGGAAGAACAATTCGAAACATGGATTTTATAAACAAAATTTTTAAATAACGAAATAGCCGTACCGAAAGAACGAAAGTAGAGTCGCTGAAGACGGCCCAGACGTCAGACGTCATGTCGATGTGACAAATATATATATTTTTTCATGCAAACGACAATTCTCAATAGATTGCCATTTTTCTTGTTTGCTCAAAGCTTTGATGTTGCATTGCATCACTTCCATGCTCTTCAAATTCAGTGAACTATTCATTTGTTTTCTCCAGACGCCACAAGATTCTTCTAAAGGTGACCGATGACACGACCTTTCGTCCAGGATTGTAAATGAACAGCGAGATTAATTAACGAGATTAACGCAATTCAAACTGTGTAAGTAATTTTTTTTTTTTTTTGAAAATCCGACACACATCAATGGGGACTGGTTTAAAAAATATATATATATATATATATATATATTTGGAAAATGTGAGAAAAAAAATATTGACAAATTGTTTGATAGTGAGCGGGAAGAATGTCCTATTATTTTGATTTTTAATATATTAATAAAATAATTATGATGATAATTCAGATAATAATATTTGTAACATTGCATTTTATTTTCAACTTGCAATTGCAAAATTATAATTTACATACTTTTTAAAAATTCTATTTAAAAAATAATTGTTTGGTTTTAATTTTTTTATTTTTGCTATTGATTCACGTTCTGCCACCTGTTACCGATTAATGTCAGCTGATTAGTGTGATGAGAGTTTCATATAATTTTGATCGCAATATGAACAAATTTAAAGCCCATTACTTAGAATTGCTCCAAGAGTGTTAAGTACTTTGGCTCTCTTATAGAATTCCTATTGAAAACATTTATATTTTGACTGCACGGGATGATTTATTACTCTTTGCGAATACGACGACACGACGAGAGGAAAATATAGCAGTGCATTTCTTTTTTAAGCTTTTTAATTGACTCTCAAATGTTAGACTATTGCATTGACTTCTAAATGTTGGACTTTTCGTTGACTGACAAATGTTAGACTTTTCCATCGGGTCTGACTCTCAAATGTTAGACTATTGTATTTACACCTAAATCTTGGACTTTTGTTGACTCACACATGTTAGACTTTTCCTGTTTCTCAAATGTTAGACTATTGTATTGACTCCTAAATGTTGGACTATTTCGTTGACTCCCAAATGTTAGACTCTTCCATTCACTCAAATGTTATGAAGCACATTCATGGGATGTTCGGATGACAGACACAACAATGCTATTGTTTTTATCGACATACATTTAATAGATAGTCGGTTCGTTTAACAATCGAATTAAGAATTAAATAAGACATTTCACGCTTACCCATAACGTGAACATGGTTTATTTTAGGGTTTCTGAACCTTTTTTTTGTCCCACGCCCCTTTCTCTCTCTCCCCCCCCCCCCTCACCTTCCCATTCCTTGATAATCTTAACAAGTTTAATGCGCCTTACCCGAGGGAAAAAAAGGTATTTACATTTAATTGTATTCCGATAAATGACCAAAAGAAAAACAAACAACAAAACCCACCGAAAAAAGATCCTATGCAGCATCGCCACCAGCTCTCTCCCCCCCCCCCCCCCCCCCCCTTCAA
>CAXITT010000397.1:299607-342974 GCA_964033795.1 Lymnaea stagnalis | reverse complement strand
CCCCCCCCCCCCCTTTCCCCTTTTCAACCAAAGACTTTTTTTTAATACACCCAGCCCGTAATTTGAACAGTTGTGGAACCCGAGGCGTATAAAACACGTTTTTAAAAAAAAAAATTTGGACGTGTCCCATGTTTCACCTGCTACCTTCATACCTGACACCCCCCCCACCTTCATACCTCACACCCCCAACCCCCCCGCGTCCTTATTCTTCGGGCGTGGGAACATAAGTTGTGACACATTGTTCCCTCAAACTGCGCTTTACAACCTCTTGGGACAAAAAGAGAAGGAAAAAAAAAAAAAAAGAACTATTCATTTTGTAGATGGCGTCCCTAAGCAAGGTGACATGGTGGAGTGCCACCCACTCGCTATAGGTTGGTGACGGGTTGTCAGAAGCGATGTACTCGACGCTTGGATGCGCGCCGCGCCCCGCCAATCGCAACCCCCCCCCCCAAGCCACTTTCAAATAGTACTAAGAAATATGTGTGCTTTGGGGTAGTGGGGTAGGTAGTTCAATTGTGTATTGAGATCTCATTCTCCAACACGAAGAACAACAGAGAAAAACGCTGAATCGGTTGGCACATACAGACTACGATTAATGGATGCCTATCAAAGGGATTTTCTTGCTATGGACTTACGTCCATGGGCGGTTCATGTCTGTGGAGGGGTTATGTTTATTAGTAAAAGGGGTTGATGGTCATGGAAAGAGTCGACGCTACAGTTTTGTGTTATGCCACGTGTGATTGTCATAGTTGGATTCTATCATGAAGACAGTGTCGTTGCTAGGGTTAGTGCCGCCATGGGCGGGCCAGATTTTCTCCACCCATCATGTACGTAAAACAAAAAACCCTATTCAGTTTTCCGAAAATGCCTCCCCTCCATATAAATATAAAGAGAAAAAAATGACACCTGGAGCGGACAGCCCCCTCCTCCATCCTCTTCCTACGCCACTGTATTGAAATGTGTAGAGTACCAAACAAATATTAAAAGTTAAAAGGAGGCGGGATTCCCCTCTGAACTTCATAGGTGTAATTATATTTAAAGATTAGATCTAAGAGATTTGTTTCACCATTGAGTGGTTCCGGTCTGTCAGGAGGACTCTTGTCTTTAGCGTCATCATATCACCACTTGTATTTAATGGTAAATGCGGCACCAAAAGTCTACTTAAACACAATCTGCACACACACACACACACAAAACAAACAAAACACACAACACAAAAAGCGAATGGTCTTTATGAACGCATGTTTGGGCCCACAGTTAACAGAGGGTGTGGCAGCTATACTTGCTAGTATAAATAGAATTGTGGGTTTTCCGTACCGGTGACATATGTTACTCAAACACGATCTACTAAAAAGGGTTCTCAAACAGTGTTATATATTTTGTTTATTTTTATTATGGGGTGGGGGGGGGGAGACCCATAACATTAGGTTTACTTGCATTTTTATTGTCGTTTTAAAAAATTATCGTAGGAAGATGCTGGATAAGGTTTGAAATCAAGAAGGCCACGGTGCTGTCAAAAAAGGTCATTAACCCTTTACCCTATATAATATTTCATGAGCAGAGGAGTTTCTTGGTGTCACATGGTGTTGGCTACTAAACTTGTGACGCCACATCCTAGACTCGATGGCCGAGTCGTCTATACCTGTAAATTCCTCAAGTTTGTTCGATGGAAGTGATCCTGAATTGGGGGCTTTAACAGTATTCTATATCCACCCCATCCCTTTTTTGTACAACCTCCAGCCCCTTTTGAAGCACCCCACCCCTACATTAAGCTTATACACCACCTTCCCCACCCCCACAGACACGGAAGCACTCTTCCATTTTCCGTTATCACTTTCGTTAATTAATTTACCTGTTACGTTTTCCCCGGACACAACAACCGGAAATGACGCACGACATTCCACTGCTTTCTTAGCGTTTCATTTGTCAAAATTTCGCGAGAAAACTTTAACTGAAATCTCACGCTTTCTAATTCTTTAATTGCCTCCGTCTGAAAGCTCAATTAATCAACCACTTTATTTAAACGAGTTTTTAAAAAATTGTATGCAGAGTATGCACAAAAGGACCCTATTAGAGTTTATTTATTAGACCAGTGCCTTAGGAATCGTGATATGTTGAAATAAGATGGTTACCCGCGTCCTTATGATGATAATTTTGATGCTAAATATGAGTTTACCAGTTAAAAAAAAAGTTTAAAAAAAAAATTAAAATATTCAGCAGTAAATAGGATAGAGAGTACAATTTTCTGACTAATGCCGATGTCATGTAATGTAACAGTAAATAATTTGGTTTTGGGGAATGTCAGGTAGGCAGGAAAAAAAAATTATAATTCACAAATACAGAATTAAAATAACCGGAAAATTGATTTTTTATACGAAAATGGCGGACAGTTGGCAACTGGATACTTCGTAATCACATTTTTTATACATAGATACACACTCACATACGCACGCAGATACAAACAAACAAACAAACACACACATATATACATACAGTCAGTCTCAACACTTTGACTGATGAGGACCTTTTTCTTATGTTATGATTCTTTCAAGTTTTAAAGTGCTTGAGATCAGCGGTTCTTAACTGTTGCCATAAGGATTATTTTTTAAAAATCCAGTCTTTTTTATTTAAAAAATGGAAGGGGTTCAATGTGATAAATTAAATATTACAGTGGATCATGAGTAAAAAAAAAATGTGAGAAGAGTCATTCAGTTTGGAAATGTAAAGAATTTGGAGCTTACATTGAAGAAATCTGATTAAACGAAAGAGGAGCTTTCATTGAAGACATCTGAATAAAAGAATGGGGAGCTTTCATTGAAGAAATCTGAATAAAAGAATGGGGAGCTTTCATTGAAGAAATCTGAATAACAGAATGGGGAGCTTTCATTGAAGAAATCTGAATAACAGAATGGGGAGCTTACATTGAAGAAATCTGAATAACAGAATGGGGAGCTTACATTGAAGAAATCTGAATAAAAGAATGGGGAGCTTTCATTGAAGAAATCTGAATAAAAGAATGTGGAGCTTACATTGGAGAAATCTGAATAAAAGAATTGGGAGCTTACATTGGAGAAATATGAATAATAGAATGGGGAGCTTACATTGAAGAAATCTGAATAAACGATTGGGGAGCTTACATTGGAGAAATATGAGTAAAAGAATGGGGAGCTTACATTGAAGAAATCTGAATAAAGGAATGGGGAGCTTACATTGGCGAAATATGAATAAAAGAGTGTGAAGTTTACATTATAGAAATCTGAATAAACGAATGGGGAGCTCACATTGGAGAAATCTGAATAAAAGAATGGGGAGCTTACATTGGAGAAATCTGGATAGAAGCCACGACCCAATAAAAACCACAGCATGCTCATTTCGGATATCTGATTGTACAACAGCTTGTGTCAATGTGTTTATAAGGATGTCTGATTGTGATCAAGTGATCATATGAGTCGACAACGCATTCTATGAAGTTGACTAATAGTTCTGCGTGAAATGAAGAATTGATGGACTGCCCTTGTTGAAAACATTTGGAGGTCCCAACTCGTAACCCTAATGGAATATCGTTTGATTTCGTGAACTTTGGCAATATATTATGTAAGAATTACAATGTAAGACCGATGTAAAATTTACAACTTAAGACGGATGTAGTAATTACAAAGTAAGACCGATGTAATAATTACAATTTAAGACCGATGTAATATTTACAACAATGTAAGACTGATGTAATAATTACAATGTAAGACCGATTTAAGAATTATAATGTAAGAATGTTTACAATGTAAGACCAATGTAAGAATTACAATGTAAGACTGATGCAAGAATTACAATGTAAGACCGATGTAGGAATTACAATGTACGACCGATGTAATAATTACAATGTAAGACCAACTTTACAATACTTTGTTAAATATTTGAAATTTAAAAAAAAAGAGCATCCACTAATAAGAAAAGATAAGAAGAATTTATTGATCCCAATAATTAGAAAAGTGTTTTGATTGTATTGCATACATTTTTTTTCAGTCATGAAAGTCTTTGATTGAGATTTTCGTTGTTCCTTAAAAAAATTGGTCTGGAGCCAGTCGTTCAATGAGTAATTGTGTGGTCAGAATCGCTGTTTGGTTCTTCACAGTGTAACTCCGGCATTTTGTAACAAGAGTGTGGGCTTTTTTGAATCACCTGCTGTAGTGGAACTGCCGAACATATGTTACGTCAGTTCAAATGACGCCTTTGTTTGAAAACCTTCAAAAGTAGTGCATCACGCCGGCCAACCCACGGCCGATGGCAGCCATCCATCATTTGTCCGTGGCGGGACTATTTCTACTGCAGATTAATGCTACAACACTGGAGAATAATGACCGCTTTTGATTCTTCGTTTTGACGGCATGTTCTGATAAATTACACTTTTTTTTTTTTTTTATTTGTGGGATTGGGAGTGTCTGTGTTGTAGAGGGGAATAGGCATGATAAGAATAATGGAGAGTGTAAAAAAATATTTTTTTAAATCGATAGTATGTTATAAGGGTGGTTTTATACATTACATATACGTATTTGTGTTGAATAGAAGGCTGTTGAAATTCCCTAACGCTCCAAAGACCTCTTGTGCAAGTCAGTGAAAGACATTGGTAAGTGGGGAATGGGAAACAAAGGGCTTGTTTTAGGACAAGTGGGGTTGTTTTAGGACAAAGGGATCGCATTGCTGCTTAGTCACGCAAAAGTTCTGGTCCTATCAGGACTCATTATTAGAGTTTCTCATATCCCGGATTTTTTGCTTATCCGGGATGAAATTAATTCAATAAAAATAGATTGTAAACTTTGCAAGAGTGTTTTTTAAAAATTATTTTTATAATGCTTAGCTATTATATCATAAAACTGAATGAAAAATAATACAAAGTTTTCTCTGGAGGTTAGTCACGTGTTACTAGTTGCTTCATTTCCCCCTACTTTCCGATCTCGGGATCCCGGGTAGCAACCGTACTCAGTATGTCATTGAGGACAATGGGCAGAGATATCGAATTGTTGGTGAAAGAAAAAATAAATCAGAAAATATTGAGACGTTCTGGTTTGCGAGGGGAAAGTCGCCATGCCCCTCACTGTGATTCTGTTGATGCTGTTTTAGTTTACACTAATGCACGAATTTAAACATTTAATCAGTTCTGGTGCATAATAAGAGCTCGTTGCGAATAACATATTGGTGCGTTGCAGGCATATCTGCTGCATACAGGTGCGTTGCAGGTATATCTGCTACAAGTATAGATGGCGTCATAGATTGTTTCACGAGGTGAGCATTTTTATTATTCGTGCAGTAGTATGGTCCGCGCATAACATATATTTTTATATCATATCTTATTGCGCATATCTTTATACCCACACTAGTGAACATACTGTATAAAGAGAAAGTGGGTTAACAGTCGAGAAAGAATGAAGTTGATACAGATAAAATGTTCTTTTGGAATCAATTATTATATAACTTTATGAGTATTTGTGCATTTCTAGACCTGTGAACATATTTCACGGACTTGTGCAGTAACATAGTATTAGCGCAACAGAAGTCTATAAAAATACAAAAACATATGTCTTTAATGAAACGAGGCTAATTTCACCTACTCTGAATTTAAAGATCTATGCCCCATAGCGATGACTTTAAATCAGGGAGTTTACATTGTAGAAATCTGAATAAAAAGAATGGGGAACTTACATCGGAGAAATGTGAATAAAAAGAATGGGGTTTTTACATTGGAGGAATCTGAATAAAAAGAATGGGGAGCTTACATTGGAGAAATGTGAATAAAAAGAATGGGGAGCTTACATTGGAGAAATGTGAATAAAAAGAATGGGGAGCTTACATTGGAGAAATGTGAATAAAGGAATGGGGAACTTACATCGGAGAAATGTGAATAAAAAGAATGAGGAGCTTACATTGGAGAAATCTGAATAAAAAGAATGAGGAGCTTACATTGGAGACATCTGAATAAAAGAATGGGGAGCTTACATTGGAGACATCTGAATAAAAAGAATGAGGAGCTTACATTGGAGAAATCTTTATAAAGGAATGGGGAGCTTACATTGGAGAAATGTGAATAAAAAGAATGGGGAGCTTACATTGGAGACATCTGAATAAAAGAATGGGGAGCTTACATTGGAGACATCTGAATAAAAAGAATGAGGTGCTTACATTGGAGAAATCTGAATAAAAAGAATGGGGAGCTTACATTGGAGACATCTGAATAAAAAGAATGAGGAGCTTACATTGTAGAAATCTTTATAAAGGAATTGGGAGCTTACATTGGAGAAATGTGAATAAAAAGAATGGGGAGCTTACATTGGAGACATCTGAATAAAAGAATGGGGAGCTTACATTGGAGACATCTGAATAAAAAGAATGGGGGGCTTACATTGGATAAATCCGAATAAAAGAATGGGGAGCTTACATTGGAGAAATGTGACTAAAAAGAATGGGGTTTTTACATTGGAGGAATCTGAATAAAAGAATGGGGAGCTTACATTGGAGAAATCTGAATAAAAGAATGGGGAGCTTACATAGGAGAAATTTCTTCCTGATGCACACTTGAACAAATCTTTCATATTTTCAGCCACTATTGATGGCTCGCTAATTATAACCCGTGGGTTCCCTAACGAAGAACAACAGGCCTCGGCGTTCTGCTCGGAAAGAACAATTTGGCGCCAAAGGATTAAGGGCTTACCTTACACCTTAACCATGTTTTCCTAATCATGCCGCATATGCTATATAGAAGTTAGATTTTAATGTGCACTTGAGTTATCGAAACTTGCTGCTTATAATTGCCTATATCAATGGCAACTAAAAAGTTGCATATTTTAATTATTTACGAACAAAAAATTATAATAATAAATAATATCTTTAACGTTATACTTAATGTAGAGGTCGATTCTCAGAATTGTATACTTAATGTAGAGGTTGATTTTCAGAATTTTATACTTAATGTAGAGGTTGATTCTCAGAATCATATTCCTTTAGCTGTGCGATGATATCTCGGTAAAGCGCAATGCTACACGGTCCTTACCACACATTCTCAAATAGCTTTAGATTTAACAGCTTTTCTTTTTTTACAATCTTAATAGAATCCGTGCAACAAAGATCCGACAAATTTAAAAAAAATAATAATATATATATATATATATATATATAAATCATGGTGAGATATTAACCATGTTGAGTCCAACTGGCAACATGTGACGCCATGGCCAAACAGGATGGATTGTGCACCTCATGGCAGTCACACTGTGCATGGTTTGGAATAGAAGGAGCTACCGGCTTTTTGATCATGAGATGAGCGACGGAATAACAGACTATTTTAAAAAAAAATCAAAAAATTTTATTTTTATTTTGCGAATGCCGACGTCTTTAACACGTTGATAGCCAGCAATAATTTTTACTTGATATCTAGTAATAAGGCAACTTGATACCTTGCCATAATGTTACTTGGTTTGCAGTAGTGAAAGTCTTAGATATCTCATCATCAGCATCATCATCATGTCCCTTAGTCCTTGGACCGTTGGGGCGCCACAGATGCTATGTGAACTATCCTCCTCCATTCGTCTCTGTCTTCTGCACTACGCACAGCATCGCCCAGTGTTAGTCCTGTCCACTCTTTGAGGTTATCCTCCCATCTTTTTCTTTGTCTTCCTCTTCTTCTTCCTCCTCTTGTGGTGTCCTGGAATATTTCTTTGGCAAGCCCTTGTTTCCTTGTTACGTGGCCGTACCATTGTAGTTTGCGTTTTTTCACAGTCACCAGTAGGTCATCGTACTCCCCGTACTCCTGGCGAAAGCTTTCTGTCACTGTATCATTGGTGTTACAAACCTATTCTTACTTAATACGTTCGTTGGCTTCGTTGTCTAGGGGGGGGGGGGCTTAAATAACATATACTTCACCAACCATTATTGTCGTTTTAAATATCTTTATTACATAAATAAGTTACAGCTTCAACTGCCATTTCTCACAATATACGTCACAAGATACTAAGAAAATAGATAAAACAACTCATATAATCTCAAAGCAACACGCAATCACACCATACATTCAAGTCCTTAACACCCCCCACCGCTTCCTTTGACATTAATTTGAAAAATTAATGTCACCCACAAAAACATATCCCAAAATTTGTCAGCAGGCATCAAACAATAAGAGTAATTACTAAATGCAAACCAATCAATTGCAATATTACATTTGAGATAAAGCGACATGTATTACAAACAAACGTATAAAACATTGCCACCCCAAAATGCTGAACTAACCTGGCATCTTTTCAAAACTACATCCGAAATATGAAAACTTCGATGCTAAAATTTAACTACTTATCAAATTATGAACAATTATTACATTGACAACAAAATTATTATCCAGCACACAGCAATAGACCACAAAACAAACTCTGCCTGTTAATGGGAATAAAAATAAAAATCAGCATCTATGGGTTTGTGGACATCCCTAAATTGTCCAGTCCAAAATTCATATTTAAAGAGGGTGGAATATTACGCCTGTCAATCGCCTGACAAAAAGTGTGCACATTTTTACAGCAGCTTGACTCTTCCCTCTCAATTCTCACTTGATTTATTACATTGTCCAGAAACAAATAAAAAACAATCACATTTAAATTCTTAAATATCACAATATAAGAATCGTCCAAATTGCAATGATTAAAACAATCTGAGCAGTGACCACTCTCTTGAAATAAATCATTTATAACAAAATCAACAAACTCACCTCCCAACTCCTGGAAATCACACACCTTAAAAAAATGAAAAAAACGGAGCTATAAAAGTTCTTCAAATTTGAGCGCTCCTGGCTCTCAGGATTATATATATCCCGCATATAAACATCAACACAAATTTTCTCTACTACCCCGCACTCATGGGAAAACTCTCATCCTCTACGTAATGTTCATTATAAGGATTAAAAATGTTCATCTCAGTACCACCATGGCTCTCGGTCTTCGAACAACCCGTGTCTCCCACACAAAAAATTTCACTGAGTGGACTACTACCCTCGTAGCTCCATGTAAGGTGATCTCCAATGACCTCCACTTTGCTGAACTTACGCCCCCTTGACAAGCTCACCACCTCTACCTCGTGATCTCCGTAGCTTGTCCACTTCTTAATATTATGAACATCTCCCTCTTGCACAAAATCAACATCTGCTTGCTGTATACAATCAAGAAATCCCTCTGGTACTAAACCCAGATTCCCTGATGTATAAAATTAGCAAATCCCTCCTGTACCAAGCCAATATCTTCTTGGTTTACAAAATCAATAAATCCCTTCTGTACTAAACCAGCATCTCCTTTGTTTACAAAATCAACAAATATATCTTGTATTAAACTAACATGTCCTTGTTGTACTAAATCAACAATGCCCTCCTGCATCAAACCAAAATCTCCTTGCTGTACAGAAACAACATTTCCCTCCTATACTAAACCAGCATCTTCTTTGTTTACAAAATCAACAAATATCTCTTGTATTAAACAAACATGTCCTTGCTGTACAAAATCAATATCTGCCTCTTGTACCAGGCCAGTTCTAATTACAGTCTCTATGTCAATTGAAATATCCTCAAGACTACACTGTTCTATGCCTACATTCAGTACAACTGCGTCAATTTTCTCACACGCAGCACCCAGTTTTTCAACATCCGGGCTAGAAAAATTTCTAACTGACTCCTGACTTTCATATACATTTAAAACATTCCTGGCCTCCTTAATGTCAACCGTATGGTCATTTAAATTTACCCGTTAATTGCCCCTATAATCAAACCGTACTCCCTATCCTCAGCCACATCAGCACCACATTCCTCAGGATACCTAACTTCCTCCACAACTTCGTTAATATGTTCTTTAAACTCTTTGACAAAAGTGATTTTACTCTTTTTAACTTTCACCCACTGCCTCCCGGTTTCTTTAATCACACGAATCTCATCTCTCTTTCTCTCACTTTTCCATTTCTCAACCTCAGCCACTTGTTTATTACTTAATTCCTTTCTCCACATATTATGTTTTCCCTGCAACTTTAACTCTGCCTGTGCTAGCTCCTGGGCCAGCTGTTCTAGCCTAACTTGTCTTTCTCGTTCTTCCCGTTCTAGCCTATCTTGTCTATCTCGTTCTTTATCCCTCTCCTCCCTTTCTAGCTTATCTTTTTCTATCAGTTTCATTTCCACCCGCCTAGTAAGAGCCTCGTCTTTATAACTCTCGTAGTTCCAATATATAGGTTTCACCTACACTCGTTGTTTCCATTGTTTATAATCATAAATTTAACAACTGGGCAAGGTCCAATACAACAGACTAAAATAATACATTTAAATATGTTATATAACACAAAAAGTATGTATGTCTATTTATATATGATTATGAACAAAATCTTACCTAACTGTAAAGAGAACACAAATAAAACAAGTAACTTAAGTCTTTATCTTGTCCCTCACGGATCTCTGGACCACCGGTATTGGTCTTGTCACTAATGTGTTGAACGGACAGCGGTACACTGTCAAATTGGGGTACAGCACAGTGCACAGCAGGAAACAGTAACGTTAGGATGCAGTCACAGAGTGATACAGGCCCAGTGGGATACTGGCCAAGCAGGATACAGGCCAGGTAGCGGCCTAACGTCAAACCGGGAAACAGCACAGCAGCATACGATGGTCACTGGATACAGGCCCAGTGGGATACTGGCCAAACAGGAGACAGGCTAGGCAGCGGCCTAACGTCAAACCGGGAAACAGCACAGCAGCATACGATGGTCGCAGGATACAGGCACGGTGGGATACAGGCCCGGCAGGATACAGGCCAGGCAGCTGCCTAACGTCAAACCGGGATACAGTAGAGCAGCATGTAGTAGTCACAGGATGCAGGTTTAGCAGGATTCAAACCCAGCGGGACACATATATATCAGTATGCAGGCACGGCAGGATGTGCGCCCCCAATCCCGGACGAACCTCCCAAATGTTACAAACCTATTCTTACTTAATACGTTAGTTGGCTTCGTTGTCTGGGGGGGGGGGGTCTTAAATAACATATACTTCACCAAACATTATTGTCATTTTAAATATCTTTATTACATAAATAAGTTACAGCTTCAACTGCCATTTCTCACAACAACCCCAACACCACTAACTACTCTACGTCATATCCCCTTTCGCGCAAAAGATATGGTCCCTATAGCAGATGCCAAAAATGCATCTAATGAGCGCTTCAGCCTGATTTTGGTGCTGGTGGCTATATTTTTGTCATTCCACATTTTCCAGCAACAGACAAGGATAACTACCCTATTTATCCGCACAGAAGTAGAAGCAGCAGTCCAAGCACTCCAAACAGGAAAGGCCGTAGGAGCGGATAATATCCCTGCCGAGTTGGTGAAACAAGGAGGAGAAGCAACGATAAGTGCCCTATTCAATATTTGTAACAAAATATGTCTTACATGAGAATGGCCCAAGCCATGGACCAAATCACTCATCATCACCCTCGCCAAAAAAGGTAACCTACAGCTATGCCAAAACTATCGCACCATTAGCCTAATAAGCCATCCAAGCAAGATCATGCTGAAGGTCATATTGAACCGACTAAAACCAGATGCCGACAGAATCATTACTGAAGAACAGGCGGGCTTCAGACAAGGAAGGGGCACTACTGAGCAGTCTAAACCTCCGAATACTGTGTGAGAAATATGCTCAACACCAACAAAACCTATACCACGTCTTTGTGGACTTCAAGAAAGCATTCAACAGGGTTTGGCATGCTGTTTTATGGGCCACAATGAGGCACTACAACATCAACACAAACCTCACCAGAATGATATGCAACCTCTATGATAAGGGCCAACAGTGCAGTCTTCCTCAACAACAACATCGGAGAATGGTTCAAGACCACGGTTGGAGTACGACAAGTCAGCATTGGTGGCAGAACAATCACCAACCTACACTTTGCGAACGACATAGACGGATTTGCTGGGAACGAAGAAGAGCTAGCCAACCTGGAAATGTCTCGATAAGACCTCGTCGTCCTACGGCATGCTAATCAGTGCTGAAAAGACAAAACTGATGACAAATAACACCACAGGCATCACCACTGAAATTAAGGTCGGGGAGGAAAGACTAGCGACTGTAGGCCGCTTCAAATACCTAGGAGCAATAGTCGCAGAAGAAGGCTCCACGCCCGAACTGATGTCAAGGATTGCGCAGACTCCAACAGCGCTAAAGAGGCTTAAATATTTGCTTAAATTTTAAAAAAAAAAGTTGGGTTCGCATAATTGTATAACATGAGATATGATTTAGATTCCTACCGTGAACTTAAAAACAACTCCACCTACATAGCCAATGGAGTGGCTGGAGTTTATGACAGCCGGGGCAGGCATTGATTTTTGCCACCCTTAATTTACGAAACAAAACAACAACGCATATAGAATCAAGATAAAGAAAAATAAGCTCTAAAATGTATACGAATGAAGTAGACCGAAGATGCCGCCCTAAAATAAGTGCCCCCCGGGGCTGACCCCTCCCTCCGATCCTCTTTATATTCCCGTGTAGACAGTCAGTCCTAGGATTAAAACCCTAAAAAAACAAAATGTTCTTCAAAACTCAAACTCGAAACCAAAGCTTTGAAAACAGATTTTTTCAACGGCACCTAACAAACAGTTCCCCCCCCCCCCCCTTTCTTTTTTCTTTCTTCTTAAAAAAAATGTGTTTAAATTAGTACCTATTAAAACCCCAAAAAAACAAAAATTTCTTCCAAACCCAAACCCCAAACCAAAGCTTTGAAAACAGATTTTTTCAACCGCCCCCAACAAGCAGTTCCCCCCCCCCCCCTTTCTTTTTTCTTTCTTCTTAAAAAAAATGTGTTTAAATTAGTACCCAACGATGTGCTAAAGCTTCGTGTTGCATTGACCTACGTCAATTAGTCTATTGACCTCACCGAGGAGCATCGGGCTGGATTCCCCTCAAACGAAGCCACTTTGCTGACAACTCCATTGTAATTAAGTCCCCCTGGTCTAAGTCTCGCCGGTGTAGGGTTAAACCCCGTTGTTATGCGAGATTCTCGCCGTTGTTATGCGAGATTCTCGCCGTTGTTGCACTGCATGTGGTGCTTCTATATTAGCACGTTTCTTTTTTTTTCTTTTTTCCCCCGTTTTGTTTTCCTTTGACAGAAATAAGAATCAGATTCAGCGGCTATCTTTAAAACTTAGTCGTGATTTAAGGATTAGAGCCATTGTTATCTTCTTCGACTCCGAGCTTATTCTAATACGCGTTATGCTAATTTTCCACCACTGATGCCAAGTAATGATAATCATAGTTTGAATCTCATGATAAACGAACAATGATAATTATAGTTTTAATCTAATGATAAATAATGAGAATCTTAGTTTTAATCTAATGATAAACAATGAGAATCTTAGTTTTAATCTAATTGTTCTAAACTGTGAACTCCAATGACCGCCACACACATCTAAATTACGAGACATAATCTCTGACATTACAAAACTTAAACTTCCCCATCCCCTCCAACACCAACTCCTCCTCAGGTCCCCGCAGGGAAGAAAATAATGTTTGACGTAATCACACGCCCTAAGATCTGTCAGCACCCTGCTGTCATCGGTAACCATTTTAAGCCGTGAGACTAATGATAACGTCACTCACACTGATTGCCCACTCGTCTGCCTCTGGCCGCGCGTCCGGTTAACCTAAGAACTCACCACTACTGACATCATGCTTATCAAACTTACCCTGAAAAAAATAACGACATCGCTCAATAATTAATCAAATCAAAATCTTTTCTCTCAGTGGGTCGCCGTCTAGAAACAGATTGTTTCTACAACAAAAATTATAATCACATTACTTGAAAAAAATGTCAAAAAAATAATTATATAATAATAATATAAAAAATTATGTAATATAAAAATGTAATAATATAAAAAGAAATACAGTGGTACCTCGGTATACGTCCGCTTTGGAATAAGTCCAACTTGGTATACGTCCTGTTTGGACGAGAAATATTTTGCTTGGTATAAGACCTTCGTTTGGAATACGACCCGCGTGCGTGCTAGAACGTGTATGTGTCAAAATGACACATCGTGCATGCGTAATGAATTTGATGTGGAGGAGTTAGTGAAGGGGCACATGGAAGAGCTGACCACTGAGAAACTGCAGGAACTTGAGCACAAGACTAGGATGGACGCACTCTCTTCAGGCTCTGACAGGGAGGAGATAGAGGAAACTCCTACTTCATTAATCAAGGAAATCTTTGCTAAATGGATGGATGTCAAAAACTTTGCAGAGAAGTACCACCCCAACAAAGCCCAAACAAGTCGTAATAGCATTGTCTAGAATGACCAGACAATGTCATATTTTCGAAACATCCCGAGGAGAAGGCAAAAGCAAGGCTCTTTAGACAGATTTTTAGTAAAAGTCAAACTTGGTGAGCATCAAAAAGGGTCAACAAGAAAAAAAAAAAAAGAAAAAAAAAAAACCCCCCCCCCCCCAAAAAAAAAACAACAACAAAAAAACAAAAACAAAACAACAACAACAACAGAATGTCATATTCCTGAAGTTTTATTGGAAGCGGACTTTCCTTCAAAGTAATAACATCTCCTCCTTCTCAGCACCATATTATTTATTTATGTATATTAATATTAAGCATTGTTTAAAGTATTTTATACAACCACGTCAATAAATGTATAATATGCCAATAACAATAAGATTTTTTTTTCATGGGCACGGATAAATCATTTTCCCTTTATTTCTTAATTTAAAATCCAAAAGATGTGTTCAACTTGGAAAGGGCCTGTTGAACATGAAATAAGCGTCCTTTTTTGTTTGTTTCCTGTTTAGTTGATAAGTCGATTAAGACATCGGCCAGTTGTGCTGTAGGCCTTATATGACACTTTTTTGTTTAAATATAACTTTAACAGTCCAGGGAAAAACTGAGTGCCTCCACAGTGACTCTGAACAGCCGGACAGCAAATAACTTGTCCTATCAGGCACGTACCCCCTAATTCAAACATTAACTCGTTTTTTTTGTGCCCAGTGGGACCTGGAACCGAGTTAGCTATTCAAATATGGATTTAATCCGGCATAGATTTGCTTAGACAACAGCTCCTGCGATAAATCACTATCGTTCTGTTTTGTGTTCAGTCAAACTGGTGTGGTGCGTGGTGTTTTGGCGTGTGTGGGGATGTCTTAACGTGGGGTGTTTAAAAAAGGAGTGCTCTTTAAGTCTCTCTCCCCCCCCCCCACACACACACACCAGTAACACGTCTGCAGTAAGGCTACAAGAAGCTGCCCTAGTGAGCTGTTGGGGTGGGTGGGGATGTCTTAACGTGGGGTGTTTAAAAAAGGAGTGCTCTTTAAGTCTCTCTCCCCCTCCCCCCCCCCACACACACACCAGTAACACGTCTGCAGTAAGGCTACAAGAAGCTGCCCTAGTGAGCTGTAGCTAACATAATGTAATAGTTTTTAAAAAAAACGTGATGAATATTTATTATATCAATTTTTTGTGATGATTTGGGGAGGGGGGGGAGGGGGGGCCGTTTCATAAAGCAATTTTAATTTTTAAAGTTTTAAATTTTTAAATATTTTTTAAAACTAATCAGAAATAAACCATAGTTCCTAACCATATATATGACAGGCATTAATTTATGTATGTTCTTTTACGTACCCTTTAAGGCAGCGGTTCTCAACCTGTGGGTCGCGACCCCTTTAGGGTTCGCGGGACCCTTTCACGAGGGTCGCCTAAGAGCATTGGAAAATACACATTTCCGATGCCGATGTTCTTAGAAACCCATTGATTTGGTCCCGCTAAAAAATACAGATATGTCATCACCAATGTTCCCTCTAAGGTTCGCTGGTTCGTGTGCAAAATCATGCAGTTGTGTGCAAAGTTTTACATCATCAATTTCTTTTGTGTGCAACATTTTACAGTCCATAAATACAAACACACACTTACATGGAAATTTGCTGTGCGGATACTCAAAACTGCTGCGCCGCGCAGCTTAAAGGGAACATTGGTCATCACCCTTGAACCATTCACCCCATAATAAAGTTTAAACCGACAGTGAAAACTACTGCACCAATCAGCTCGTTAACGGGTGATCACTTATTATAAATAGTGCATACTTTGGAAGAATCAGACAAGTCCAGTGAAAGGCTTAATTAACCAATGGCAATCAAGAAAGACGTAAATAAATAAATAATATATTTGAAATGCCCAATGCTGAAATTACACCGAACAATAAGTGCTACTCTACTATTGTTATCTACGATAAGCTTAAAGTGAACATTTAAAGGCAAAGATAGATATCGGTTTAGGAATCTTCTACTGATAATACATCGGGTACAGATGATCACTGTTCAAGTTTTATGTGATTAGAATGAGTGTACTGAGAGGAAAGTATAGGATTAAGTTTTAGTAGCTTTTGCCTGAAATCATTACTATAGCTATAGTGTCCATATGAGAGTAAGCTCAGCATTCAATATTAATAAGCTACGTCTCTGTTAAAAATTGTCTCTGATGAATGATGGTTACCGGATAAATGCAAAAAAATAATACGCAAAAAAAAAAAAAAAAGTATGCTCGTGTACTGCTTCATGCCATCTCAGAAACAATCAGACACTGTAGTCCTTTAAAACCGATCTAAAGACACATCTATTTCGCAAATACCTTCTGGGATGATTGTCTACCTTATTTTCCAGTTAATGCGTAATGGCTATTTTGCTCCGGGTTGAAATGGCTAGAAAGACTTTGAGATTGTATGCTTGTAATTAGTTTTTGTAGTGTTGCGTTTGTTTTAAATGTGGTAAATTATAGATATGTTTTTTGTTGACTTTGTACCGCGCTTCGAGCCTTTGGGGATGAAGCGTGTTTTTGAAATGAACTTTATTATTATTATTATTATTATCTTTTGAATCTGACCTCTGACGGCAGTGATGAGAGCATTACAATGATTGTCAATATAGTCATTGTCAATCATTTTGAGCAGTTGCATTTAATCCCACCTGATTAAAAGCTGTTAAACCCATTATGAATATATCTACGTTTATCAACCGCAATGTGTTATTGGCTGTGAAGTTCTATCAGCCTAATCTATGAAGCAGAATAAACTAAAACGCCATTTTGCTAGCAAGCATCTGAGCACAGCCAGAAAGCCAGACTTGACACTGGTGGCAAGTACCATAAACAAAACGTAGCAGCGGTTGAAGCTTCATATTTTTTGGCACTCAGTATCGCCTCAGCTCAAATCTCAGACCATTGCTGAAGATTTACTGTTGCCAGCGGCAAAAAACATTGTTCGCGTTATGATGAGAAACGAATTTGTTGCGAAATTGAGTGCAATTTCCTTATCTAACGACGCTGTCCGCAGAAGAATAGATGCCATGACTGTTGATATTCTTGATCAGGTAATCAAGGAAATTAAATCTGATCCACTCCCAATATTTAGTATCCAGGTTTCTGAATCTACAGACGTTGCAAACTGTTCTCAGTTACTAGTTTACGTGAGGTATATTAATTGTGGTGTCTTTAAAGATTAGTTTCCTTTTTTGAAAACCTCTTGAAATGACAGCTACTGCACGTGATGTATTTGAAACAGTTGGTTTATTTCTGAAAGATCAAAATTCAAAATATCTCTTGGGAAAAGGTGTTGTGGTGTTTGCACAGATGGTGCTCCAACTATGCTAGAATGCCGATCTGGAGATCAACGTTTGGAACTGAATGAGTCACCAAAAGTCATCGGAACACACTGATTGATTCATCAGAAACTATTAGCAACAAATAACGCTGCCACAAGTGTTACAAGGAGTAATAAAAAGCGTCATAAGTTCTGTCAATTTTGTAAAGGCGAGCACTTTAGACAGTGGACTGTTTTCGCAACTGTGCAACGAGTTGATGCACCGAACAATGTTCTACTATTTCACTCTTAAGTGAGATGGTTGTCGAGAGCAAAAGTTTTAAAATGTGTTTTTGAGCTTCGGGATGAACACACAACGTTTTTTAATCAGAAAGCAAGACCGCAGTTCTAAAAACTTTAGTGATAAAAGTGAACTGCAGAAAATTGCTTACTTGGTTGACATCTTTGCCATCTTGAATGAGTTGAATTTATTACTGCAAGTACCAAATGCAACATGCCTCGATTAGTCTTAAAAGATGCGAACATTCCAAATGAAAATTTAGCAATGACAAAAAAAAAAATTGGGTGAAAATAAAAATTACATGTTGCCTATCTTATCTGGTTTCGTTGAGGAAAGTGACATGGAACGAGACAAAAGGATTAGAATAATAACTTATGTGAAAGAACACTTGCATACGCTTGAAGACGACATTTCATCGTACTTTACAAATCTACCTGACATCCCATTTGCTCTAACCAGAAGTCCATTCACAGTCAAAGTTGAAAGATGTTACTGAGTCAACACAAGAGGAGTTCATTGAACTCATTAACAGCAATGCAGCAAGAATTGATTTCTCCACAATGCCAGTTACAAAATTCTGGATCAAGTGTCTGCAGTCATATCCTGTTCTGTCTGAGACTGTGTTGCGCCCTCTTCTTCCATTTCCAACAACATATCTTTGTAAAACAGTGTTTTCCAGCTTGTTGGTAATCAAGTATAAATGTAGACTTGTTGTGGAAGATGATCTCCGTTTATGTTCTTGCAAAGACTGCTCCGAGCATTTCTGATCTGTTAAGAAAAAAGCAATCTCAACCTTCGCACTGACGTTGGCTTTTTACGGGTACTGTCGCAAAATGTAGTTTACTGTTGTTATTTTAAGACTGTTACCCATGATACATCATGCTTCAAGACAAAATCTCATTTATTTGTAATTAGAAATAAATATTTTACAATATATGATACCCATTGTTTTTTGTGATTTATAACTCTGCTTTAATTATGTTCAATTTGTAACAAAGAAAATACATCCTGCATATCATATATTTACATTACGATTCATAAAAGAAGCAAAATTACAGCTATGAAGTAGGAACGAAAATAATTTTATGGTTTGGGGTCGCCTCAACATGAGGAACTGTATAAAGGGGTCGCGGCATTAGAAAGGTTGAGAACCACTGCTTTAAAGAAAATAATTCCACACAAGGAAGTGCAAGTACTTTGATTTCTGATCATGTGTTAGTGGTGAATAAAAACTTTTTGTTGAAATCTTGCTGACACCCATCAGCAAGAGCAGATAGGGTGGGGGGTGGTCATATTTTCTGTACTTTTAACACACACAAATATGCACACAAGTTATCGTTAATTAACTAATTCTTAGAACATGACAGTTAAATATTAAATCTAAACTAAGTCGGACAGTCGTATCCAACATTTTCGATGGTATTTACTTAATAAATCATGACAAAACCAGACTCATTTGTTAAGCTATTTTTTAAAATTTTATTTTCTGTTTAGTTGTACTTCAATGTCAGTGGGAAACGTGGGGAGGACATAAAGACATACATCATTTATTATAGTTTAATTATCCATCCCTCGACCGTTGTCTCGGAGGAGGAAGACACGACTCATCCGGCGCTAACAAATCCCTTATTACTGAACCACCGAGGCACCACGCTGGACACACATTAATCAAAACATGCGATCCCAATTCTTTTTTTTTTTAATTACCACTGACCTTTCAGCTGTCCTGGCCTGGTCATTTCCTTCTGCGGTATGTTACCAGAGAAAAATCACTGATGACCAAAGTGAAACTGACACATCTGAACTGCGGTGCCAGCGTGGCCGATATCTCATTTTGGCGGGTCGGACTGTCAAGACATTTTCATAAAATCTGATGAGTTTGTTAGAGTCCAGGCGGTGAAGGGTGGGTGGTGCGTGGGGTGGAAAAGGGGAAAAAGTGTGTGTGTGGGAGGGGGGGGGGCGGTTTTGTTAATCCGATGATGGATTGGAGTCGGGGCTGTCTAAATGTTTTGACAGCGTGGCAGCTGGCAAGGGGGCCGTGCTTGTAGTAATTACTGTCACAATGGGGGTGAAGGGTGGGTGGGGGGGGGGGTGGAAAAGGGGAAAAAGTGTGTGTGGGGGGGGGGGGGGGGCGGTTTTGTTAATCCGATGATGGATTGGAGTCGGGGCTGTCTAAATGTTTTGACAGCGTTGCAGATGGCAAGGGGGTCGTGCTTGTAGTAATTACTGTCACAATCGAGTTTAGCGGTAGTGGGAGAGGAGAATTTTTTCCCCTCCATCTTCTTGTTTACAACATGGTTCACTCTCACAATTCTTTTGGCTTTAACCCTTTTGTGAATTGTGTATTTTCGCTCCTACCCAATTTACTTTAGTAGTGTTATGGCCTCACTTGAGAATTTTATCTCCCCTAGTGTTATTTCTATGTCGTCACAAATTGACGTGGTGCAATATTTTACCATTCCTTCCACAACCTCCCTTGAGTGGGACAGTTTGTTTGCGATTTCCAAAATGTTCCTTCTACATAGATGTAGAATATACCCTCTGACGATTACATTTCCAGACCTGTTTACCCTTAAACTTAAACCCTTAAAATCGTACAATATCATCACAAAAATCATTCAATACATTATCTTAATTGTAAAAAAATAAACATACAGTGTATAAAATGTATACACCTCAAAATCGTACATATTACGCCAAAATCGTAAGAGTAAACAGGTCTGCATTTCTAGACTTTCTATTCTAGAAAATTCCGATTTGCTGGCTACAAATATTTGTACATTGACCTCACCTCCAGAATGCGGTCCAGACTATGCTCCAGACTGTGGTCCAGACTGCGGTCCAGACATGTTCTCTAGTTCCGAGTCTATGTGCCAAGTACCAGTTCGATAGGATGACGGGAAGTGGGTCAATGCGTCTTCCGAAGATTTTGCAGCCACAAAGTAATAAACGCATGAAGAAAAGCGAAGTTATTATAAAGGATTTAAAAAACAAAACAAATGTAAAACAACACATTATTTTTAAAAAAGCGAAACAAGACAACTTCGGTTTTAAAAAAAAAAACTTCTCTACCAATTGAACATCTAAAGATTTCTTTCTTCTTTCTTGTTTTAAATTGTCTAACTTCCATGTTTGAATAAGCTTTTCAGAAAGAAAAAAAGACAATATATTTTTTTCGCCCTAATTTGTTTCAAAAAGTTGATGGGATAATTCCGTGACTATAAATTCTTCATGAACGCCTGACCTCATTAATTGACTGATGATGGTGCGAATCAAATCCTCGAGAGTAACCGACGGTGCGACAAAACGCTTCTCGCGTGTGTCCCAAAGTGTCGGACCAATTCGACCCCCTCCACCTCCCCCAGGGGTGTCCTCAGTACGTTTAAAACAGATGACCACGTCACCCAGGACCGGACATGTGAAGAATGAACATAAGGGAGGATGTTTGAAGCTGATCAGCCGAGATTAAGGGATGTCTGTCACCCCTACCCCCTCCCAAAGGCCGTGCACATGATCGGTGGTCAAAAGATGGGACGGTTGGGTTTAATTGATGTGTGCTCAGATAGTCGATTTTTGTGGATTTTCATCTTACACGCCTTAGTAAACTTGAGGATGAAATATCAGATTTATTGAGAATATTTCTTGGGGTTTGCACTGATACCGTTCATTTACATTTTCTCGTCCAGCATGAATCTAGAATGAATCTAACATGAATCTAAGAAGCTAGAATTAATCTAGAATAAATCTGGATTGAATCTGACATGAATCTAGCATGATTCTAGCCAGAATGTAGATTGAAACTGGGATGAATCTAGTAAATCTGACATGAATCTGGCATTAATCTAGCATGAATATAGCATGAATCTAACATGAATATAGCATGAATTTAGCATGAATCTGGCATGAATCTAGAATGAATCTAGCATGAATATCTACAGTCAGAAAGAATAAAATGTCTTAAACTTGGTGTATCTCTTTAACGTCGTCACATATAAACTATTCATTAACTTATAATCTATCTCACAAAGCTCGATTTACACAATTCTCACAATTGGCTATTTCTCTGATGTCTAGTCTATTGATACATTTTGAAAAAAATGTCTATTTCACTAAATTCTATTTCACCATCAAAGTCTATTTGAGCAGTGTTTATTTACTAATACCATTTGCTCATAAACGTCTGTTTCAGCATGTAAAATCTGAATGAATTGCACAAATCCAGCACTGAAACATATTTTTTCTCTATATTCACCTACCTAGCAGAGAGCACCCCCCCCCCCCCACACACAATCTTTTAAAAATGACCATGGCTTAATTTTACACTTAAATTACCCCTAAAGCTACCCTTTCTGATTTTTGCCTTTAAAAAAATCACGCACACATCAGCAACAACAACAAAAAAATGAAGGAAAAAAACCTTTTACAACACAATTTATTCTTCTTACGTCAAAAACTGTCCACGCATTCTCAGCATCTAAAAATTGTCCCAGTTCAAATGAAAACAAAAATATTTATTTGTTAATTTTAAATCACTAAACCCATGTTAGGTCAAATTCACTAAAAATGAGATCGCTACCCCCCCCCCCCACCCGAGACACACACTGGCACGGGTAACATCGATTAGAGGTTAACATTACATCCTTTCTCTTGCAAGAGCGTTTAGGATAGAGGAGCCGAGTTTTATTTCCCGTCGGTTGGACTACTGTTTTCACTCTTCGATGGCTGAGACTTTTTTTTGTACTCATGTGTTTTACTCCTCTCAAAGAATTGATTTCCGAGCTGACGCATCAACTGGTTGCTGGCTGACCGAATAGTCTTAACTGGAGTTCAATCCCCAGTAAAAGCCCTGACGACCTTGAATAGTTACTCATCTTAGAAACTCGGGGATGAAGTCCCGTAGGCGTTATGACATTGACGCAGTGAAAATTCCAACAACGATTGTGACGTGGAACGCATAAAGAGCTCAGTGAAACAAAAAAAGCACATCTACTGCATCTGCTTCCAGTCGTCTTGACTTAGTCTTGCCGCTGGATCAAATAGGAAAGGACGAGAGAGTGAGGCTGACGAATTGAACACCTATCCCTCTAGTCAAGGATACTACTTAAGACGAAAATTGTCTTTGTTATATATATAATACATAGAAGTACAAAATGTCCAGAAGGGAGTGCTGCTATTTTACCTTAATAGTTAGAAAAGAAGCCTTTATTTCAAATTTTTTTTTATTTAAGCTTTTTTTTAATTTATACTCACACGGCTTCTTCGCCACAGGTCTCTACGTTGTACCACTAAAACCTCGGACCTTTTCATCATGCATATTCCTTAAATCAATGTTGACCGATTCTTTAGTTTGGGATCCGCCGGACTGAACTGACTGTCGCACACCATTACACCTGCACTTAAGTACGGCTTAGTTACCACCATGCCCCCATATGTCTGACGTTGAGTTAAAAGAACACAGGTATCGCATATCGCCAAGCTATGCACAGCTAATTACACGAGAGTCACAATACGCACATCACAAAGCGAGCTCTAATGAGAGCGTAAAGATGGCATGGGTTTGTCTTCATCCGCATTTACCACCCCCCCCCCCACCCACACACACAAATTACACTAATTGCATTCTAAAAATATGTTTTGCTTTTATTTTGCTTTTTCCCCTTCTCACAATGCGTGTTCTATTTTAGTGAATAAGGTCACATCTGTTATTCTCTGATATATATGTGTTGCTTCTGATGTGTCTTTCATTTCGAAACCGCTCCCGTACTCTACATGGTGTATATTAATAGTAATGAGTGAGAAAAAAAAATGCCTTCATGCGTGCCGTGTGAACTCAGGGAAATTTAGGTAGAGGGTCTATTATATTATTCAATAAATAGCCACGGGTATAGTGTAGGACTATATGTTGGCCTATTGTTTAAAGGCCGGCAGGTAGGATTTAGGATTGTCTGTAGACCTATTTCTCAAAATACCCGGACCCAGTGTTAAAAAAAAAAAACGCACCCGGTTAAGCCCTAGTTAATAAATGTTATCCTCTAATATCTTTTAGAGCGATAAGTTAACTTAAAACTATTCTGGTTATATTAATAATAGGTCCATATTATATAACGGCACGATCAGACCCTGTTGCTTGTAGTGGGACTATTGTGTTTGCCTTACGACAATATGGATTGAAGTGAGGCCATTTGGAGTGAAATTGGACCTTTTGGATTGGAGTGGGACAATTTTTATTGAAATGGGGCCGTTAGGATTGAATTGAGACTCCTTTTGATTTCATGAGATCTCTTAGACTGCGTTTGGGGCTGATTTCTAGATTGGAGACTATTTTGTGTACACATTGATTATATTAATTCTTTTGGAATGCTAATATATGGACCACTTTGCTAGTAAAAAGTGTTACTTGATATTATGAGGACCACTTTCCTAGTAAAGGGACCACTTTGCTAGTAAAAAGTGCTACTTTGATATTATGAGGACCACTTTCCTAGTAAAGGGACCACTTTGCTAGTAAAAAGTGCTGCTTTGATATTATGAGGACCACTTTCCTAGTAAAGAGACAACTTTGTTAGTAATAAGTGCTACTTTGAAATTATGAGGACTACTTTCCTGGTGAAGGGACCAAATTGTTAGTAAAAAGTGCTACTTTCGTATTTTAAGAACCATTTTCCTAGTATAAGGACCACTATACTAGTGTAGGAACTACCGTGCCATTATTTAGACCAATTTGCTCGCATTTGACACATTTCCTCGTACGGGACCGTTGTTCTTGTTTTGGTCCGTTGTTGTTATATTGAAACTATTGTTCTTTTATTGAGACTATTGTTCTTGTATTGAGACCATTGTTTTTGTATTGAGACCATTGTTCTTGCATTGAGACCATTGTTCTTGTATTGAGACCATTGTTCTTGTATTGGGACCATTGTTCTTGTATTGGGACCATTGTTCTTGTATTGAGACCATTGTTCTTGTATTGAGACCATTGTTCTATTCATTTCTCTCCGCGGTCCATCAAAATCGGTCTCATGGAAAAACACAAGCAATCTTGTCATCTATGACCCGCGCTCCAGGGTGCTATTTCGTTGATCTACCTGGACGTTCACTGTGAAAGATAGTAAGCTTACTCCAGCGCCCAACGACTCCGACTCACGAAACATGACGTTGCCACTATGCAGACAACAACCAGAACTACGCTGCATGTGTAACAGTCAGCAACACGCTGTAAGTGAGACAGCCAGAACCACACTGACACTGCATGTGTAACAGTCAGTAACACGTGAGACAGCCAGAACCACGCTGCATATGTAACAGTCAGTAACAGTAGTAACACGTCTAAGTGAGACAGACGGAAACACGCTGTATGTGTAACAGTCGGTAACACGCTGTATGTGTAACAGTCAGTAACACGTCTAAGTGAGACAACCAGAACCACGCTGTATAAAAACAGTTGGTAACACGTCTAAGTGAGACAGACAGAAACACGCTGTATGTTTAAAAGTCAGTATTACGTGTAAGTGAGACAGCCAGAACCACGCTGTATGTGTAACAGTCTGTAACACGCTGTGAGACAGTCAGAACCACGCTGTATAAAAACAGTTGGTAACACGTCTAAGTGAGACAGACAGAAACACGCTGTATGTTTAACAGTCAGTATTACGTGTAAGTGAGACAGCCAGAACCACGCTGTATGTGTAACAGTCTGTAACACGCTGTAAGTGAGACAGTCAGAACCACGCTGTATGTGTAACATCCTGAAACAGGGCAGAAACCAATACAAGTCGTCCCCGGCTACTGCTGCGTGGGACATTATACAAATCTTTCGTATGAGACCGGTCGCTAATGAAATTGTCGCGCACTGGACACTGGTCAGTTTTGGGAGGGGGGTCAATTGCTTGTTAGCCTTAACACTATTCATCATCCAATCACGCATAGACGTTTCTATTGGATTGACCAATCATAATCAAGCGCCTCTATTGAATTGGCCAATCATAATCAGTCGTCTCTATTGAATTGAGCCAATGGTAATGAACGATTCTGACACAAGATGGCTTGCGGGGTATTAGGCCTGCTGGCCTGGATTAAGCCTTTTATTTTTTTCGAGGTTCAGTATTCTTCATTGTATCTTGGATTATCTTCACCAAGCTACAAGCCAGTTATTCTATATTTACTTATCATTTCAGTAGGATCTTTAAAAAAAAAAATTAAAATAAAGATTCTTCTCTATCTTTATATGATTATTTAACCAAAAATAAGTGGATTAATTTTGAAGCCCTAAAATATTACACGGCTAGGAACTGACTGTAAGTGAACGATTTTTAATCTATTACTAGTTATAGCTTGCCAAACATTGGCGACAGCAATGCACGAACTTCCCATCTACTAAAGTTACTTGAAAAAACTTTACCTCAAGTACATTTAAGAATCCCAATTTTTGCTTTACCCCTTCGCCCATGATACGTCACTGCACAATTTTTATTTCACGCCCATGAACTATATTAAATATTCTGATGTCTCAACCACTTTTAAACCGAATATTTTGTTCATTTACAGAAAAGAAAATATTAAGTACCAGACGTACCAAACGCAGTTGCGTTATTTATTATATGAACTCACTATTGAACCATACTTTAGTTCAAACATATAAAATTAATTGTAACATAATCTCAATACCTAATACGATGAATAGGAATAAGAATATATAAGAGATTATTATATATTTTCTTTTACAAAGACACATTGGAAGTATTTCAAACACTATCAATTCTAATTTTTTTTTTAAATTACTTTTTTAATTTTATTTGTAACGCATTTTATCTTATTAAAATGTTGTCCTTCAATGCGAAAATTGACATGGTAAAAGAAAGAAAAAAGTTTGGCTATGGAATAGGGCACGTTGATAATTTTTACGTGCACTGATCAGTAGCGTTGGAATGGAGGAGGGGGTCCACCCAAGGCGGCACTTTATTTCTTCATGGAGCGGCGGTATTTTCAACCATTCTTCAAAGTTTTTTAGTGAAAGTGGGGCGGCCTAATTCTTGGCCCGGCCCCCGAAGGCACTAACCCTAGCAACGTCGCTGACTCTGATATTGCATGCCATGAGGATAAAATGAGAACTCCCCCAGAAGAAGTGAATGTTGGAATAAAAATAAAGGTAGAATCGGGATTTATCGACTTCAACAATCTGTAAAATTAATTTCTAACAGCAAGAAAAATTTGGCGAAGAAGCCAAACAAAAAAACAACAACAACATAATACTTGAGACTTTTTGAACTTTGACTTTAATTACACACAACCCAACTAATATTTGTATATTAAAAAGAACTTATCTTTAGTCAAAGTTCTTGTGTAATGTCAGCATCGCGTGTAGAAGCCCTCGGCTTACACGGGGTACAATGGGGGTAATCAAATAAATGTAAGCTATTCGGCTCACGTTCCACTAACAGCAATAGACCAATGACAGCCGAGGCGTAGTTTACGGGGAAATCCAGTGTCTGTTGGTGATTACCGCGGCCAGATTTATATCACGTGATATCATCGCTGACAAATTGCGTGGAGCTGATGGCTTCTTCTCTTGTATTTAATTTGTAGATGTCTTTCTTTCTTCTCTTTCTTTTCTTTTTTTTCCCCCTCTTTCTCTTTCTTTCTTTCTGGAAGTAAAAAAACAAACATTTTTTTTCTTTCTTCCCGTTCTTTCTGTCTTTTCTTTTTTCCTTTCTTTTCTTTCTTTCTAGAGGTAAAAACACACACACACAAACAACAACTTTCTTTTGCATTAATTCTTTCCTTTTTTCTTTCTTACTTTTTTCGTTTTTCATTTCTTACTTTTTTGTTCGTTTTTTCTTTCTTTCTTTCCTACGTTTTGATATATATTAAAAAGTTATACAATTTTTAATCAAGTTTCAGAAGCCGCGGACTACCAGCCGACAGGAAGTCAGTCTCTAGTATTTTTGTCTTATTCAATTGGTTTTGGGTTTTTTCCCCAATGATTAGGAGATTTGTTTCTCAGTCTTACTAGTTCCAATTATTTATTGAAAGATTTTAAATCATTTTTGCTTTTCAAATCACCAAAAATAGCTGAGTTCACGTGTCAGGCACGCTGAAAATTATCGTATACCAGGATTGCACAGCTCAGTGAGCCCCGAGCCAGGACCTACTAGCACTTAATTTCTACTTAAAAGTGTACATGCCTATATTTAATAGTAAATAATACCGGTAATAATATTTATTTATTAAAAAAAAAAAACACCGCCATTTAATGTTCTCGGGAGGCAACCAGAATTATTTTTGGAATATTTCTTTGTGCAAATTGTGCTCAATAAGATTGTTTCGCTTACTCGACATCCAAGGGAGAAGAAATTTTGTATACAACTAAGTCGTGAAGTAAATTTCGATGTATTAAGTTTTGATTGCCTGATTTCGTTCACTTAAAAAATAATAAAATAAAAAAAAAATCCCATCCCCATCTCCCGATCAATCGCATATTGCCTTAAAAGCTTGCCCCTTACTTGCTTCAGGGTGGGAGGGGGTGGAGGGGGGGGGGCTGAGCCTTGAAGACTGCATCAAAACTCAGAGTTTTAAAAAATTACTTGCAGTAGAATGGCATTAGAAGACATGGACAGATTTCTGGAGCCACCCGAATATAGAGGTTAGATTCAATAACATCTTGTTAGAGCTTCTTACCAAGTTTCATATGTTCCAACGAGCACGTCCCAATGTACATACATGAATAGCGAGATGAGGGAAATATCACATTGCTCACAAATTGCTTGCATACAATTACATATCGGTCGGACAAACTTTTCACTTCTCCTTACATTTTCGTACCTGCGGCATACCTGCTTAATTGGCTAATCCCCACCCACATCCCGGAATAATCATCCTAATAGTTCATCAAGCATGAAACAAAGAAAAATTATAATTTCGTTGCTCTTGCTGCTGCAGCCAATCTGTCCACCCTCCTCTTCACCTCCCGCCCCCCAACCTGCCAATATCAATTAAACTCAATGTCTTGAAAACTTTCTTTCCCGGGCCGCGCCATGTCCGTGTACATTTGCATAATTTTGATAAATGGCTGACAGAAGGAGCAGCAGCATCATGCGAGCCATGGAGTGGCGGCGGACGACAGCCAATCGTTCAACTATCCCTTTATAGATAGTTGGATGTCTTTAGCCGTCACTAATTAATAATCCTTTGTCCTCAATGGCCTGTTAATTGCCTTACTCAGCGGATAGTTAAACATTCTGTTAAAAGTGGGCTTTTTGGGAGGATTTTGAGGGCACTATGTTTTTTTCCCTTTCCACGAGGTTATTTACCATCATTTAAAATATTTCTGTTTCGAGGAATAAAACCTGGCTGTAGTAGCTAAGTTTTGTAATATTAAAATAATTAAAATTAAAAAAAAAGCAGTGGCGTAGGAACGGTTACGGAGGGGTGGGGCCGGTCCGCCTTGGCAGAATTCTTGTTCCCTCTGTTTTTTAAATGTTAATTCAAGTGTGGCATTTTCGGCCAATACTAGTGTTTACATGGAAGGGGGTGGGTGGGCGAATAGTTTGGTCCGTCCCAACCCTATAGCTACGCATAACCAAAATGTGTAAAACAAAATAGTTATGGTACAGCAAGCAGCTCTAAGAGTATTGTGCGAATGCCGTTTATTTTTCAGGTCTTAATGCGAGGCTGGGGGTAATCCACGCATAGGGGAAAATACGACTTTTGAGAATATTGTATATTAGTTTATAAGAGTTTATTAGAGTTTATGAGAGTTTATCTGGATCTGGTAGGGTACGTTGCTGAATCCATGTACTGGCATATGCGCAACGGTTGGGGAAGCGATGCGGCTATCATAACGGCTGCTAGCGGTTGCCAGGTCAGCCTTGAAGCTCTCGATTGATGTCGAGTCCACTGCGGCATTGTCCAGGTGGTTCCAAGCGACTATTGTGCGTGGGAAAAAAAAAATAATTGTTTATATTGGACTGTGTTACACCGAGGCACAGTAACGCATTTACTATTGTTCCGGATGTAATTGCTTATGGGGTTATTAGAGGTGAAGTCAGTGTTTAATGAGCGTTTGGCTCTGATTAAGCGACCTGGCTTCTGTGGGGTAAGATATGTGTTTGCTGGGATGGCCGGCACTAATCCCATGACCACTTTATATAGGAATGTTAGGCGGAGCTTTTCTCGTCTGTCTTTGAGGGAGGAGATGTCAAATCTTTTTAAGAGGCCAGTGACGAAGCCAAGAACGGTGGATTTGCAGTCACGTGCGATATAAAAGTTTATGAAGTACACCAACATTTGACACATACATATTTAAAACATCCTATGGTACACAATAACTATTGTTTAGCTTTGGTTAATGTACTATTGACACCGCATATCTACACATACATTTCTCGACCCCATCGACCATCTTCATAACTAAAGGGACGCTCAAGGCTGAAGCTGCGGGGTTCATTTTACTTCCATAAAAATAAACAGTTTTGGAACCGCTGTTCAAGACAATGAGAGATTGTTGTTTTATTGGCTCGTCGTTCCTGAGGTGTGCCTGGAGCGCTTAAAGTGGATGGGTAAAGGTAAAAGGTAAACGTAGTGTATGAATGCGGGTGGCGCGAAAGGGGGGGGGCTTGCCCCGAGGGGTGGGGGGAAATGGAGTGTGTACACTTTTAATTGTTGAAACAAAACGACTATAAAGGAACACCCCCCTCTTTTCTGAAAATGACAGACATGTTCAGCCTCAACATCTCATCAATCATTGCTGGGTTGAAACCGTCACCGTCTTACCTCCCTCCCCCCCCCCATCCACGAGGGCTCTTTTCAGAAATTGTATCTTCTTTAAAGACTTGTGGCCATACTCTCATATCTTCCAGCTCGTAAATAATAATAATAAAAATATCGTTTATGTCACTTGTCTCTGCGCACCCTCGCCAGGTTGTTTCCCCCTGCCCGCCTGCCATGAACACGGGGGCTGTATGTCTACTTGAAGGGCAACTGATCTCCCCCTTGACCAGGGGCTCTCAAAGCTCTTTCTATCGGGAGACGGCGTCAAATAAAATGTGAACTAAATAACCTAAACAAAACATTTTCATCACAAATAATTAAAAAAAACTCGAGGTATTGATTGCACTACTGTAATGCTGGGTTCAATAGCGCGAAAAATATTTTTAAAATCCCGTCTATTGTGTTAAATGAGATTCTGCATAAAACCGCAATTGCGTTTGGTGCGCAATATTTATTTAAAAAAATATATATGGTGTAATAAATTTGCGGCTCTAAAAGTGGGTGGTACATTAGAATATTTATATAAATTAATAGCATGAACAAGTTTGCAGAGACGGACCTGGTTTGAGGGGGGGGTGGGTATAAGCACTCATTGGGATTCTTATAAATATTGCGTTACTTGAATTCCTCTTTTGTAAAGTACCCGGTAACTTTAGTAGATGGGAAGTTTCACACACCGTCCGCCGCCATTGTTTGGACGGGTTAGTTCTAGCTGATAAGAAGATAAACTCACAGATATGCCAACAATGCAATCAATCAACATTTCAATGTCTAAGTACTAACTCATCACATCTCCAATAGAACCGGAACTCTCACAACCGAATCCGGTTCAATGACTGGGTTGCTAAACAGTGTTTTACTGTGAGCGCGTGACACTCTACTCGTCCATGACCAAACGCCAGGAATTGTTTACTTCGTGAAACTCGTGTTATGGTTTCAATTGTTATCGACTCACCCCCACTGACTTGAATGTAACAAATGCATACTGGAGACAAAATTTAGTTTGAGATCCACTCACCCCCCGTGCATGAGCCGTCGTCAACTATCTCATCCGGCTTTTAGCGGGTACTAATGATATACACGCCTTCCTGGTTTTTAAATACAGTACGTTTCTGTACACTTTAATTTTTGAGGTTTCTTTCTTTCCTATCTGTTGTTGGGAAATTGGCGGGTGTGTGTCAGGGTAATGGTGTGTGTCAGAGTAGGTTGGGTATGGAGATTAGGTGTATGTGGGATGAATCAGTAAGTTGGATTGGGTTGTTGGGTGTCTGGGTTGTTGGATAGATGGTTTGTTGGATAGATGGGTTGTTGGGTAGCCGGGTTGTTTGCTAGCTTGGTTGGTCGGAGGCTGGGTTGTTAGATGGCTGAGTTATTGGGTGTGGATGGGTTGTTTGGTGGCTGGGTTGTTGGGCTATTTGGTTGATGGGTTGTTCGGTTGATAGATTGTTTGTTGATTGGTTAGTGTATTAGGAGGAAAAATGTTGTTGTTGTAATTGTCTCTTATTAAAGGTAATGTAAAGAGATGATGTAAAGCGGATTTTTAAAAGTAAGTGAATAATTTGGAAAGGTTGCATCTTCATCTTAGGATGTAATTTGTATAGAGGGGTAATTTGGTGCGAGGGTGCATGACTAAGGCTAAGGCTGCCGGTATGGAGAAGTTGTGTGCGCGTAATGGACGTATTGGACAGGGACGCATGGGTGAAGTGTGTGAAGATCGTATGCTTCACGTCGTGTGATTCAACTCGGCTGTTACGATATTATCGTAATTTCTGGAGGATTCCCACAGAAGTCGGACCATAGAAAGAGGTGGCATTCCTTGGCTGTAGCCGCAGGGCATCTGCGTGGCGCACGAGGACTGAATGAATGAAAAGCTGCATTCTTTGCTAGGATTGAATGTCTTGAAGACTCGTGTTATCAAACAGCACTTTGCTACGATGGGGAAACTGTAACGTTGTGGATTTTAAATCACAACCCGTCTATTTGATTTGTATGTGTCACTTTGACCGTTTAAAAAAACAATAACTAATTTCCAACTTAAACTTTTAGAAGACAATGGGAACAGACTTTTGGAATGGCGACAGAGGTGTGAACATTACTTGATAGTTGTTGAAACAGTAATTGGGGAGACCTGTCATTAGAAGGCTATACATTGAAGCTGGTACACACTCACCCGCATTTCTCTTATCATTATGAAAATTTAGATATCAATCTGAAATATTTTAGAACACCCCCCCCCCCTGTTTTAGTCTCTGAAATGGGGAGCAGATCTACTACAGCGGTAAAATAAGCACGTGCGGAAAGTGCTACGATACTGCTTTATTGGAGGCTCCCCCAATTCTCTTATCATTATGAAAATTTAGATATCAATCTGAAATATTTTAGAACCCCCCCCCCCCCCTGTTTTAGTCTCTGAAATGGGGAGCAGATCTACTACAGCGGTAAAATAAGCACGTGCGGAAAGTGCTACGATACTGCTTTATTGGAGGCATATCAGTGTAGTTTCCCCTGATGAGGTCTATTATAATAATCTGTTTGTTCGAAATTTTACGGCACATTCGTCTCTCGAATCCGCATCGTAATTACACCAACAAACGCATCTTTGGTGTCGCCGATCTAAGAGTTACGCGGATAAAATCCTCCGCCTTATTTTTTTAAACGCTTGAGGTTTTTTAAATCTAAAACTTCACCGCAGGTCGTCAAATCTGATGCTTCTGGGGGCTCATCGATTTTGTTTTGTTCTCTCCAACATCCAAATGTGTGAGATCCGTTGGCCTGGCGCTCGAGACTACGTTACGAATTGGCTGAAATGACTTGATTCGCTAATCTCTCGTACATCTCAGAGTTACCCGTGCTTCTCCTCCCCCCTCGGCACACTTCAATTTGTTGTATCGAGTGCATCTGATGGCTTCTCTCTGCTATTCAAGTCTGGCACCGAGACGCCGCTTGCCGGATAATCTACACCCCTGACCTTACCCAGCCCAGGCAAATAACGGCACGGCTTTTTTTCCGCGTTCTGGACCGCCCAAACGTTAGTGTGGTATTACAAACGTTCAACTATTAGAAAATGATAGAAAAATCAAAAGTTGGTTTGAAGCTTGAGGTGACGCAAAACTTTACAACGAACGTATCGACCAAAAGCCGTCTCAAATTCACAAAAAGTGACAATTGAAAATAGTAAAGACAATTTGTAAAAAAAAAAAAAAAAAAAAAAAATGATTAGGAATTAAACTTAAGATTACTTTTTTTTTAAAAATTGCTGTGGTGAGGGTTTTGTTCTTCGAAATAAAAATATTGCCTTTTTTTTTTTTTTACCCAGCGCCTTTCACTTAATTTTGAACCTTTTTATTTTATTCTGTCCTTCCGGAAAAAAGAAAAAAAAAAAAGAAAAAAAAAATAAAAAAAAAAAAAAAAAAAAAAAAAAATGATTAGGAATTAAACTTAAGATTACTTTTTTTTTAAAAATGATTTCTCTCCCCCCCACCCCACCCCCCCCTAAAAAATAGAAGCACGTGGACAAAATTAATACAATCGTATTACTGATAACCTTAAGGTCTCTTTGATCAATCAGTGAGCTTAAGTCATACACTTTTCTTCTTACTTTTGCCTCTTTGAGATGCGTTCAGTTTCATCAACAATCTCATCAGACATTCCTTACAACCTCATCAGCTTCACCCACAACTACATCAGCTTCACCTAAATCCTCACCAGTTTCACCGAATAACTGACCAGCTTCACCGCATATATCAACAGCTTCACCGATACCTCATCAACTTCACCCAATACCTGACCAGCTCCACCGAATACCTCATCAGCTTCATCGAATACCTCACCAGCTTCACCGAAAAACTAGTTATCTTCATCGAAAAACCTTAATAGCTTCACCGAACACCTCACCACCTTCACTGAATACCCTACTAGCCTGGCCGAAAACCTCATCAGCTTCACATACAAGTCCCTCAATTCTACAGAAGCTACAATTTGCCTGTTTTGCCAACAAGTTTAACTTTTAAAGAACCACCAGCAGACGTCTTTAAGCAGTAAGAAAGCCCGGCCATATGTTTCCAGTCAGCGACGCATGCCTACGTGCCAATGCCACAGCGGTTCTAAAACTAAAATTTAAATATCGGAAAGTTCTTTGAAATTTTATTACAAAAAATTAGTTTCGCAGAATCGGGAGGTTAAGACATCAAATTCTTGAGGCCATAACGTAAGTCGTTGGAACATGATCGATGATATTAAATACGACTTACGTTAACTTGTTAGTTTGAATATCAAGATTCCAGAGGATTAGATGCTGTTTAACTCCGCAAAATTTGAAATATATTCATGAACTCAGTTAGCGTAATATCAATAAATGAATGAAACGAAAAGGTTGAAGACATCTTTTATTATACAAATACAATTATTTATTTTAAAAAAAAAATCATTATTAACATTATTATTTATTTTGAAATGGAGAATTTAAGTGGTAAGTCAAAATATATTAAGGATCGGAAAGTCAAAACTTTTTCTAGAAACACTGTTATTTTTTTAAAAAGATAATAAATGAAGGACTGAGCTCAAGAGGCAGAAAGGAAATAGTGGAACTAGGTATGTGGAAGCTTGAAATGGAATACAGGGTGGGGGGGGGGTAAGAGAGCGTTTCGGCTAAGAGCCTTCTTCAGCAGACATGACAAATGAAGGAACCATAAGAAATAGAAAACAGTTCCAAAACACTTAAGTTTTTTTTTATACTCGAAACATTATTCCTTTATTGTCCTGTCTTAATATTTCAAGTTACTGTACGCCTTGTTATATTATTTTCTTTCGAAGGTAAGGTGATTTTTTGTTGTTGTGGGGGAGGGTTGGGGAGGAGGGTAGATTTCGGGATTTGGTCTCGTGTTCAATACAAATCTATTTCATTATGGTTAATCTTTTTTAAAAAATTACTTTTATCAAGAGATTTTTTTTTTAAAAAATGTTTTTTTTTTTTTTTTTTTTTTTTTTAAAGGGATCAAACTGGAACAATTTTAAAAAAAATAAAGAAAGAAAAAAAAAGGGGGGTGGGGAAAGCCATTTCTTCTGAGTAAAACTAGATCTACTTCTGCCTCTTCAAATATCAGACTTAATCTGTAGATGAATAAATTGTTGATTTGCGAACAACCTTGTTTAAAATTTCTGTTCTTAGGATACTGATAATTTCTTATTTCTCATCTCTCCTCTCGCGGACTTCGGTATATTATTATATGTTAACTACATCAAACTCTCAACTATGTCACCGTGTTCGATTATTTAACGTAACATGATGGTGCTGGGTGGCCGAATGGTCTAAACTATTTCAATTTCTAAGCGAAATGACTCTTATTCAATCCCCTGCTAAAAAAACATCACCAGCACCCGATTGGATGGGGCTCGCTAACCTTGGAGGACAGCACATTTAAGAGGAGGAAAAACTCTTGATATAAAACTCTCAGATGGAGTCCCAAGGGCGGTATGACATTGGCACGATGCAAATTCAAACTCCCGTGACGCAGAATGCATAAAGAACACAGTGAAATACAAACACACTATTCTGGTCATCCACTACATCCTGGTCTGTTTCCAGTTCTCCTGACCAAGTCTTTCCACTTGGAACAATAGGCAAGGACAAGGAACGAGGCTGAAGATTTGAGCAACTCTCCCTCAATTTAAACAAAATACAGCTCAAGTCAAGGCTACTTATTAATCAAGCCTTAAAAAAAATCTCTAAGTTAAGACAAATTACGCCTATTGTTCGTATCCCGTACCGAAAAGTAATGATGTCACTTGATTGTATTAATTTAATTACTTACTATTTAAAGTATTTCTGTCACATGATTGTCCTGTGGTGTTCATTGACTATATTCGCTAAAGCCACTTTTAACTTTCTCCTTTCTTTTTTTCTATTTACAACAACCCATTCATCATTTCACTCCCGCACCATTACCCGCCCTTTAATCTAATTTTTGTCTCCCTTGCTAGACTCTTTAAGTGTTCTAATTACCAGAAAACTCATTTTGCCCTCTCTGAGTCATGCACACACTAGAACAATTAACCCCGGCCCTCTATAGTCCCTCACGTGCGCTTAACCGTCCTAATGTCGATATGTTTCATCCGACCTTCACTCTCTCTCTCTCTACTTCATCCTGTCTGTAGATCCCTCTCAAATGACTCTTTTGTTAATCCATGTCCGGTAAACGCGACCGTATGTTTTAGGCCAGTGGTCGGCAAATCGCGGATTGCGAGCCGCATGCGGCACTTTAACGACCTGAGTGCGACTCGGCCAGCCGGCTAAAAATCGGTTTTGACTCTGATAAACATGGTTTTTGACAGGTTCTTGAGAAGAAATTGGGCTCTCAAAATTTGTTTAATCGTCCTGCTGCTGATTATTGGCTCTTTTGACTAATGAGTTTGCCGACCACTGTTTTAGGCTATCTACGTCTATCTGTGCTGTGGTGAGGGTTTTGTTCTTCGAAATAAAAATATTGCCTTTTTTTTTTTTTTACCCAGCGCCTTTCACTTAATTTTGAACCTTTTTATTTTATTCTGTCCTTCCGGAAAAAAGAAAAAAAAAATAATAAAAATATTGCCTTTTTTTTTTTTTACCCAGCGCCTTTCACTTAATCTTGAACCCTTTTATTTTATTCCGTCCATCCGGAAAAAAGAAAAAAAAAAGATGTCTTGGAATTTTAAAACTCATCGTCTACTACATTTAATTCGTTTTTTAAAAGGAAACCGTTAGAGTCTCAATTTCAAATAAACGTTTGAAGTTTTAAAGACAATTCAAATTTTGAATATTAAACATTATGTGTATATTACATAGAGGGCATACGAATTTTAGACAGGCTTACGTGGGTCATGGCACAAATAAAAAGGTTTGGAAACACTGATTCTACTGATTCCAAGACCTAAAGGACAATTTTATAAAATACATTTGCATTTCCACTTCATAGTCTAAAAGAAATTTAATTTAAATTCCGTGTACGTATTTATTTTATAGAACAGACATGTCATTAAAACATCGCACCCCACCCCACCCCTTTCCAACCAACTATGGTTGAGATTGAATCAAAGGGCCAGAGGGCACGGATGAACGCATTCTAAGAAGCGCTTCCCCCTTAAGCCAACATATAGCGATGAAGGCATCTCATGAAGCTGCCAGACTTTTTTCATGTTCAATTATTCATTGAAGCCACACGGTAAGAATTTGAAAACTCAATTTCCCGAATCCACCCCACTCCCAACCTTTTTTTTTTTTATCTTCTTCTTCTTCCATGAGATCTGAGAGTTGTCTTTCCTCGTATAAGCGAAAAATTTTCAACAAGCACTTAAAAAAACCCATCATCATTTAGTGGTCGGTTCTGATGTCTTGACTCTTTCAATGTTGTTGGGGGTGGGGGTGGGAGGAGGGACGCGCAGTGAGATGTATTAGCTTATGTTAATAATCTGTACTGTTTCAATTTAACAAGAAGAGGTGGAGAGAAGCGGTCCTCATTTTAGGGTGAATGGGGTCAGAGATTTGAACTGTCGAATAAAGGATTGGGAATATTTAAAAAAAAATGATAGTGTATACATGAAAATATCTGTATGATGCACTTCACGAACTTGGAGTCCCCAGCATACTTACCCGGTTTATGCATATGAAGATGGCTAAATCCAAAAGTAGAATAAAAGTGCAGGGAGAATACTCGAGGGATTTCCCGGTTAATCACACGTGAGCACCAGTGAAAAAATCACAAATAACTACTACCACAGAAACATGAATGTTAGTAGCATTGGAACTATCACAGACTACTTCCGGGGAAACATCCACGTAAGAAGAAGTGAAAAAATCAAAAACTACTTCTAGAGAAACATCGATGTGAGCACCAATGGAATTATCACAAACTGCTACCAGATAAAAATAGACCTGAGCACTAGTGGAACTATCACAAACTACTTCCAGAAACATATACATGTGAGCACCAGTGGGACTATCAAAAACTACTTCTAGAGAAACATGCATGTGAGCACCATTGAAACTATCAAAAACTACTTTTAGAGAAACATACAAGTGATCACCTATGGAGCTATCACAAACTACTCCCAGAGAAATATGCCTTTGAGCACCTATGGAACTATCACAAACTACTTCCACAGACACATACATGTGAGCACCAGTTAAACTATGACAAACTACTTCCAGATAAGCATTACAAAATCGATACCTTCAGGAACTTTATGTAGTCAACCATTTCAGTAACCATGTGCAGACAACATAGCGTTGTTGAACTGAAACAGCGATAATTTATTAAAGCATTCAGGGAACTTGAAGGTGCCTCAGAGCTGGTCTTGAGAAATAATGCGAAGACAAAATAGGTGTCACGAAACACACAAACTGGGGACAACACACAAACTGGGGACAACACACAAGCTTGGGACAACCACAGCTTTAAGAGAGTGACTGTTTTCAAATATCTAGGAGCTACTAACCACCCCTTTGAGAGAGTGACTACTTTCAAATATCTAGGAGCTACTACCACCCCTTTGAGAGAGTGACTACTTTCAAATATCTAGGAGCTACTACCACACCTTTGAGAGAGAGACTACTTTCAAATATCTAGGAGCTACTACCATACCTTTGAGAGAGTGACTACTTTCAAATATCTAGATACTACCACACCTTTGAGAGAGTGACTACTTTCAAATATCTAGGAGCTACTACCATACCTTTGAGAGAGTGACTACTTTCAAATATAGAGCGCTACTACCAGGCAGATGAAATAACGACAGAGACGAAAAAAAAATGATAACAGCAGACAACTGTTCTTATTTCAGCATATAAAAGCTAGTAAGTTAGCAAAAACCTCTCAAGGCGAAAAAATAATGAAATATACACCATTATATGAATATGATAAAATCAGTTTAAAGTTAGGCAAGTGAGACTTGGTCCTTTAGCTAGAAATCAAAAAGCTGTTTAATGCAAGGGAGAAGAAAATCCTGAGGAAAATACACGTTCCAATATTTGACAAAGATGGGAGGGGAATTCATACAAACAAAGAGATATAGTAATTTGTTCGAAGACCTACCTACAGAAAAGACAGACTCTTTTGGGCAGAACATATTAAGAGACGCTGGATTGTTGAGCAGCAAAAGTGATCTACAGACAGAAACCTATGGGAAGACGGCTCAGCGGTCTACCAAGACTGAGATGGATTGACGTTGTTGAGCAGTACTTTCAACAGCTGTGGGGGGGGGGGGGGAGCGCAGGGGGGAGTAATCCCATGGGGGGGGGGGGTGGAGCAGGCCAGGACCTTACATACGCTGTAGCGCCACTGAAGATGATGTCCGAATGCAAGGATGTGGTGGAGCAGGCCAGGGCCCTACATGACGATGATGAGAAAAAAATTAAGACTTTGGACACATAATTACTGTCTGAAGTGCGCACTCAATGCCAGACTTTGAGCTATTCTTTGTGCACAACTCTGAAGCTTCAGAGACTGAGATGGACCCAGTGGCGGAAACATTGTTTAATGCCTTGGCATCTAATTTTTGACCTAATGGCCACATTCCAAGACCAAATTTAAATGTATAAACCAATTCTAGAACACAAAAATGGTCTTCGGTGCCAATTCCTTTCATGATATCTTTTATCCAGGTTTCGTCTCTCGAGGACTTAAGGGAAAATCTGTGTAAAAAGTGATTCAAAGAAATTCTCGCAAACCAACCATTCGTGCAAGGTTATATGACAAACGGTTATGTCAATTATTTTAAGATTTTTTTATCTAACAATCTTGGGTGTTGATTGACCTCCCAGTTAAAACTCTCGTTATCGCTTCAATGTCTCTTTTATCTCTAAAAGAAGTTTGACTTGAACTTAATATATCAATGATCAATAAGAAAAAAAAAACACCCAAACAATACAAGTGTAAAATACAAACAACCTCACAAAAAAAAAGTGTTTTCCTTCATGCTTTGCTACCCTGGCCCAAGCCTTGTCTTCAGGTATGTAGGTCAATGACACTAAATGACCGACACTTGTGACATCCTGAATGGGAACTGTCAATGAATTCCGATCTCGGGTGCCTCGATTTACCCTCGACTTCCGGTGTCAGTCTCTTCACTTTTCGTTTTTTGACCACTTCCAGTATTGATTTGTAGACGAAGACTACTCGAGGCAAACGGCACTCTTCAGCACGTGACGGTTGTGTGGGCCGTCAGTTGGGTGTTAGGCGTGGATGTGTGAATGGGCGGGATGTGTGGGTTTGCGGGATGTAATAAGTGGGAAAATTAAAGGGGTTGGGGTGGGGGTGATATATGTCCCGGGGACTTTTCCTCCTGTTTTGTTTGTTTGTCAATAGATAATGAGGTTTTCGTTAAGAATTGTCTGAAGTATTCATTACCTTTACGCAAAAGTTACTTTCAACTTGCGTGAGTCGCCAATAGACGATGATGAAGCGGTCTGAGTCTCAGCTTCACGACGGTTCTGTTGCATACATTGGAATTAACGATGGTAAATCTGTTTGTGGGTATTTAAGCACAGGTAAATATAGGGACACCGAGAGTTAAAAATAATTTAGTTCTTTACCTGTCAACACAAGATAAGTGGGAAAATTCGGACGGGCTGAAATCCAATCACTCGAGTTTTAGGGTCACGTGACATCCGAACATGTGACTTATATGGTCACGCGAAATCATGCAAGAGAACAATAATAAAAAGCCAGAGAAAAGGAGGGGGAGAAGGGGAGAGAAAAAAGGGTTATAAAAGAGAAAGAAAGAAACAGAGAGAAAGAGAGAGAGATCTGTAAATTAAAGATAACAGGACAAACGGATATATCAGAGATATAGAGACAAACAGTGATAGAGAAGGAGAGAGAAAGAAAGAAAGGAGAACATACTTTTAAGCAATGATCTTGGACTCGAAAATACCTTATGTAATTAATTGTTCAATGGCATTTCGCTCCAAGGAAATGCTCGGGATATCGACCACCTGATTCCTATCGTGATCAGTTACATGTCTGTTCAACGGCTGTTTTTGGCCAGGTCGTTCGTTACTGTTAACCTCTTGTCTCGCCTCATTGCCGGCGTATGGCGCATCATTACCGTGCATCATGCAGCTCAGGCAGCATACGTCATCTTGTCCAGCATATAGCGGAATTTGACTTACAAATCATCTAACTCCGTGACGTAGACATCTCTTCTTCTGGTCTATATAGCGGGTAGATAAAATCTCCAACCCAGGCCGCACATTCTCTTGGGCTAGGGACATGTTCACGCTAAACTATTAGATGTAGCCAGATAGATCACGGACTGAAAGAAAACGTCTTCTAGGCGGGCCAGACAGGGCTCCGTACACACTTGCAGTAAATATGGAAACGATGGATTTTAAATAAATATTAAGAGAGGGATTTTTATAGCTGGCAAAAAATCAAGGATACGATTTCCGAGGCAGTTGGGGATGGATGTAAATGTGGATGGAGGTAATTGGGGACAGAGGTAGATGTTGATGGAGGTAGATGTGGATGGAGGTAGATGTGGATGGAGGTAGACGTGGATGGAGGTAGACGTGGATGGAGGTAGACGTGGATGGAGGTAATTGGGGACAGAGGTAGATGTGGATGGAGGTAATTGGGGACAGAGGTAGATGTTGATGGAGGTAGCTGTGGATGGAGGTAATTGGGGACGGAGGTAGATGTTGATGGAGGTAGATGGGGAGGGAGGTAATTGGGGACGGAGGTAATTGGGGACCGAGGTAGTTGGGGATGGAGGTAGATGTGGATGGAGGTAGCTGTGGATGGAGGTAGCTGTGGATGGAGGTAATTGGAGACGGATGTAGATGTTGATAGAGGTAGATGGGGATGGAGGTAGATGGGGATGGAGGTAATTGGGGACGGAGGTAGTTGGGGATGGAGGTAGAAGTGGATGGAGGTAGATGTGGATGGAGGTAGATGTGGATGGAGGTAGATGTGGATGGAGGTAATTGGGGACAGAGGTAGATGTGGATGGAGGTAATTGGGGACGGAGGTAGATGTTGATGGAGGTAGCTGTGGATGGAGGTAATTGGAGACGGAGGTAGTTGGGGACGAAGGTAGATGGGGGACAGAGGTATGAGACTGCTATAGGACTACTATAGGACCATAATAAGCCTACTAAAGGTCTACTATAGGACTACTATAACTGCTATACTATAAGACTGCTAAATGACTATAATAAATCTACTTAAGGTTTAATATGGGACTACTATCGCTGCTATAGGACTACTATTGGACTGATGAATGTTATAGGACTACTATGGGTGGCTAATGCTTATGTACACATTAATTTATATTTTTGTACTTAATTTTATTCCTACATTTATAAACTTAGGCTTATTTCCCCCACCCAACCCCTCCCCCCAACCCCCCCAAAAAAAACGGCTAGGGTGGAACATGCAGCTGTTCAAAGATTGTACGAATTCTATCAGGTCCAGTTAGGGAATAACTCCTCAAACAACAGTTGCTGCTTCAGATATTCTTGAAAGAGTAACAATGCTATTTATAGAGATGCTATTAATAGTGGGTGCACATTTATGACACTTGGCGTGCATAAACTCTGACAACCTCCCTTCTCCCATGTCGTTTGCTAGGAATGCAACAGACGGGATCACTGACCACGAAGATCCCTGAATTTCTTCTCAGGGAATTTTTTTTTTTGGGGGGGGGGGGGG
>CAXITT010000397.1:263317-299565 GCA_964033795.1 Lymnaea stagnalis | reverse complement strand
GGGGTGGGTGGGAGTGGGAGAGAGAGAGAGAGAGGAGAGACAAATACGGATATGAAGTCATAAAAAGCAGGATGGCCATGGGGGTGGGGATGGGGTGGGTTCCTTCTTAGCTAAACCTTGGTTTCTATGTATTAACCATTCGTCACCTTTCTTTACAGCAACATGTGTTGGTCGTAAACAACATGTTCTTGTACACACATAAATAACTGATTCATATGAACACACAGATAGTTGTTCATGTTTACAACAGTGGGCTTTTACACCTATATTCCCTACAAAGGATTCCTTAAGTTGACCAAATTAGATTTCGACCTTTTCCAATTACCCCACACATACACACCATGTCGTCACTTCCGTTCACTCAATATTTAATTCACACCCATTGTTTTGTTTCTCCCCCTCCCACATCCCCATCCCTCCCCCTTTCAACCCCACTAATCCTGTGTTTCGAGAAAACTTTTCCCGAAGGTGTCCACGCCTAATTTGAGATGGGGCGCCAAACGTGAGGATCCTGTCTGATTTAATCAAAGCTTCAGTAGCTGACGGGGGTGCCGGGGTGGGGAGCTGTACCTGACGGGGTGCCGGGGGGGGGGAACCGAAATTGGAGGGTTGAAAGTTTGCAGGGGTGGGGAGCTGTAGCTGAGGGGTTTTTCGGGAACCGAAGCTGAAGGGGTGAAAGGATGCTGGGTGAGGATCTGTAGCTAACGGGGTGTCGGGAAGGTGTGGGGGTGCCGGGGTGGGGAGCTGTACCTGACGGGGTGCCGGGGGGGGGGGAACCGAAATTGGAGGGTTGAAAGTTTGCAGGGGTGGGGAGCTGTAGCTGATGGGGTTTTCGGGAACCGAAGCTGAAGGGGTGAAAGGATGCTGGGTGAGGATCTGTAGCTAACGGGGTGTCGGGAAAGTGACGTTGCTGGGGTGTTGGAGCTTCGGAGAGCTGTACCTGACGGGATGCTGGAGGTAGGATAAAAGATGCTATATTTTACTGAACATTTTGTGAACAACCAAGTTCAGGGGCGGTGGCGTACCAGGAAAAGTGGGGGTGGTTTGGGTGGGTTGTAGAATTGATAATCTTGTAAAGTGCCTTACTGGAAGGCGGGTTTTGTCAAGCATAAGTTTAGTAGATGGCAAGCTCACAAATTGCCGCCGCCGTTGTTTGGCCGGTCTATGGCTAGTTTCATTAATAATGTAACAGTTAGGTCGACCTTGGTGTATGCATCTAATTATTACGCAAGCACATGTAGTAGAAAGAAAAAAGCACAAAACTTTTTGCCATTTTACTTAACTACATAAATATATAACTATACATCCAGAAAAATTACCAGGCTCATTATATCCCCAAGCAAAGGTTAGTTACACTATAGCCAGGAACAGTTCTTAAACTTTTATTTCATACACCTCCTTGTATGTATGAGAAGCCATATTTCGTTTTCATTTAAAAAAAACAAAAAAAACACTTAATGTTAAAACTTTATTCGAACATTTATTTATAACTTTATTTGTAACTTTATGTTAGAGCTTTATATGTAAGTTAATTTATAACTTTATGTTAGAATTTTATAACTTTATTTATACCTTTATTGATAAAAAAAAGTTCTAGCTCATGTTCCCCTGGCATACGTTCATGAAACTCTTGAAATATGTTCATGGAGCCTCTGCAAGAAATATTTAATAACCATCTAAAGACGATTTTTTTGTCGAAAGAGGAAGGTACCATAAACTTATTGTTCGTACATTACCTCATCATAAAAGTTAAGAATCCCTTTTTCTAAACATAAAACTTATCGCCGAAGAATCTCAATGGTTTCAAATTGTGGGCTTGTTAACTTCCTCCATAGCACCTTCATCAGTAACAGAGTAACTGTTACTGTTCATCGTCTGTGTGCGTGTGTGTGTGTGTGTGTGTGACACTCGGTGATGAAAGTTATCTAAACTTGTAAAATCAACTGTTACTTTCACTTCTTCTCAATAAATGTCAAGACCAGTTTTTACACACAGTGTACTTAATTCACATGAAACACATTTAAAAAAAAAAAATGTATAATGGATAATCCTTGGAACTGTAATGTCATATGTTATGCAGCTCCAAACTGTATAAGATCACCCCTTATTCAATCACTAGTAACATGTACCTCCTCTCTAAAAGGTCTACTCTAATCCAGGGGTCTACAAACTTTTCAGCCAGAGGGCCGCATTAACTATCAAACAACAGTTCGGGGCCGACTACACACTCGAGGTCCAAATAAAAAAGAATCAAAACATGGATGTTGTGTTAAATATTTATGTATTATTATTTCATTCAGTTAAAATTTAAAAACACATTGATGCACGACACATGAACACCTGTATTAGTGGGAATGATGAAATTGTTTCCTTGATGCCAAAACAGCAGTGATTAGCAGACAATTCTGTATTTAGATTTGATGTCCCTAACATCAACAGTGACCTGAGATTATCATCGGAAAAATTTGTTCTCAAATCGTTCTTCACGTATTTCGTTCTTGAAAATGTTTGTTCACACAGGCATGTTGTTCCAAAGATTGAAAGGTACCTTGATGCAAGTGTTTTGAAATTAGGAAAGTCTTCTTTGGGCGAAAATTAGTTAAAAACCCACTGGTCCTTCTTTTAACTTGTCCCTAAGAGGCCATTTGCTTGCAACGCAATGACCTCCAGGTGCAGTTCATCTGGGCGACTGGCCACATCTGCTTCAAATTGGTTTTCAAAAAGTCTCACTTATGCCTTTAAATCCAAGTCAGAAAACCGCTGCTGACACTGCAGCTGGGGGTCTTTGATGATATCGCATACAAATGACATGGGAAACTCCGCTGGTGCTTCAGCCATGAAGACCGTCCACGCTCAAAGTGTGTCAAGTTGTTAGCTTGCGCTTGTTCAAAAATAAACAAAAAAAAGAACAACAAAAAAAACAAAACGAATTTGGATATGAAGGCCTTTAGGTGGGTGTATAGATCAGAAACTAGATTTCCCTCTCCTTGTAGTTTTAGGTTCAGAAAATTTAAATGACTATTTATGTCCCCAGCAAAGATCAATTTCCATACCCACTCTTCATCAAACAGTAATGGCTTTGTCTGGCCTTTACTTTCCAGGAAGTCACATATTTCCTTTCTTAACTTAAATACTCTGCTCGTAACTTTCTTACAACTTAGCCATCGTATTGCTGTGTAATATGTAAATCTTGCGATTCTGTGTCTGTATCTTTAAACATGTCTCTAAACTGTCTATGGTTGAGCCCATGTGACCTTATTAAATTAACCCTCTTTACCACAGGATTCAGTACGCTGCTAATGTCCACATATTTAGCACACACAGCTTTCTGCTGAATAATACAGTGCAGGAACATTGGATGCATAATTTTTTCTCATTACACATATTATGCTTCAATTGTCCAGCTAAGCCTTTCTTTATGCCACTCATGTTATTTCCTCCCTCAACAGTCAGGCAACTGAGGTTAGTCCAGTCCAAGTTATTATCAGCAAATGTTTTTTTTCAACTCATTGAATATATCCTCTAACAGTGTCGTACATGCTATGTTGGGAAGCCAGCTCTTGTGATATGTTCATGTCTTCATCCACACTTCTAACGAACACAAGCAGTTGATAGGTGGAACAGCGTTTCATCCAGTGCAATTCAAAATTTGCGAAACTTGCTTGCATTTTCGCTATTTGGGTCACAATGTTTTCACCCATGTCTGCAACACGGCGAGCAAAGCCCTGCCACTAGATCGCGTTATATCATCTCATTGATAGTGAACGGAAGTAGAAAAACTAAGCAACAGCATAAGGTTTTGCCAAATCATGATCGGTTAGAAAACATAACGCACTACTGCGCGCCTCTATTGTAATTCGGTAAAAACATAACGTCCACGTAAGCGGCATCTAATCTTGGCATGATACACGTAAATGTCCGTAATTTTTTCCGTAGACAAAAAAGTATCCGCGGGCCGTAGTTTGGAGACCCCTGCTCTAATCCAATGTTTCCTCTAACGTTTGTTGGTTCATGTGCAAAATCCTACAGTTTTACAGCATCATTTTTTTGTGTGCAAAATTTTACAGCCCACAAACACATACACACACTTACTGCGCGGATACTCGAAACTGCTGCGCGGCATCTGTGAAGCTTAAAGGGAACATTGCTCCAATCTCTCACTCTTTGCCCCAACATGGTTCATCCATTTTCTTACCTCGTGCCTCTTTTTGTATCTCGTGCAACCTCTCGTATGCTCTCGTAACTATTTTCTTAGATGCTCTAAATACCGAGACATTACAGTAACTATTTGCACTTAGATGCTCTAAATACCGAGACATTACAGTAACTATTTGCACTTTGATGCTCTAAATACCGAGACATTACAGTAACTATTTTCTTAGATGCTCTAAATACCGAGACATTACAGTAACTATTTTCTTTGATGCTCTAAATACCGAGACATTACAGTAACTATTTGCACTTTGAACCAAAGTCACGTTTTATCAAATGTTCTTTAAATCTTTTTTTTTCTTTGATTGATTTTGCAGGATATTGGACTGTCGATTGTGTACGGTCGAAAAAAACAACCTAAAGAGGTAAGTTTTGCTAAGAATAAACCCACGTGTTTTTTCATTGTTTTCCCCCACCTCCTCCACCTCCACCCAATCCACCCCGACTCACACCCCACCGTAACCCCCACCCCAAACCTACCCATCCTACGCACACCCTATCCCAGTTCCCAGTAAGTCAATTGTTTAGTTCAAACAAGTGCGCTCAGTCCATGGGAGACCAATTTAAAAAAAAAAAATGTCTGTCTCTCTCCCTCTGTCCCTCCCTCCCTCCCCCTCTTTTCTTGCTCACTAACTCCCCTTCCACGTGTTTTTTCATTGTTTTCCCCCACCTCCCCCACCTCCACCCAATCCCCCCCGACTCACACCCCACCGTAACCCCCACCCCAAACCTACCCATCCTACGCACACCCTATCCCAGTTTCCAGTAAGTCAATTGTTTAGTTCAAACAAGTGCGCTCAGTCCATGGGAGACCAATTTAAAAAAAAAAAATGTCTGTCTCTCTCTCTCTGTCCCTCCCTCCCTCCCCCTCTTTTCTTGCTCACTAACTCCCCTTCTCAAAATATTTATAAATTGCCATCTCTTTCCCCAAAATCTTTATTACGCCCCTTTCATTTCAGTTTCTGTCTTTGTTCGATTATTATTTTTTTTCTCTTTCTCTCACTCCCTCCCTCTAACTTACTCCTCTGGTCTCTCTCTCTCTCTTAATTACTCCACTTTCTCCCTCATTCATTCACTCCCCCTTATCTTGCTCTTTCTTTTATCAATGTCTCTCTCTTCTATACCTCTCTCTCATCCTCTCTCTCTTTCTCTTTTGCAATTTCTCTGTCTCTTCTTCTCCCTCTCTTCCTATCCCCCCTCTCTCTCTCTTTATTTATCTCAGTTTCTCTCTCTTTCCTTCTCCCTGTCTCTATCTTTCACTCACTCTCTCTCTCTTTCCCTCTCTCTGTCCCTCACTCGCTCTTTCCCTGTCTCTCACTCACTCTCTCTCTCACTCACTCTCTCTCACTCTCTCTAACTCACTCTTTCTATCTCTCTATCATCTCTCTCTATCCATCTCTCTCTCTCCCCATCTCTCTCTCCATCTCTCTCTCTTTCTCTCACTCGCTCTCTCACTCTCTCTCTATCTCTCACTCAGCAAACATAAACGTCGAAAATCTGTTCAGGCTTAACGTTTGTTTTGTTGTGCGTCCCATATGCCATGACTAATGATAGATAAAATAGCAAATGATCTGCTACCCTACCGTATGTCATGTCCAACTATCATCATGTGATACCTGTATGTCAACTCTGCCTCTGCTATCAGTATGTCTCACCAGTGTGTCGTGTCCTGCTATCAATGTGTGTTACCTGTATGTCATGTTCTATTATTACTACACAATTCCCATGTAGCAACTGTGACACATGCACTTCTATGAAAATGTTACCTGTATGTCATTTTCTACTAAAACTATGTGTTACCTGTATGCCCACTATGGCACATGCACCACCATCACAATATGTTACCCGAATGTGATTTCCTACTATTACTACATGATTCCCATATGTCAACTATGACACATCCACTACTATCACTCATTCGGCCACTAACGGGAGCATATGAAAATTGATCTCTTTTCTCCCACATTAGTTACTGTATAGAAATATCCCATTTATTAGCATGCATTATCTCGGACCGGGGGGGGGGGGGGCGCTGAGTTATGTCCCAACATGCACTAGCACTTTGAGAGAATGACCAGCTGCCCCCTTTTGGAATCCGGCACTCCACCCCCACCCCCCAACCCCCTCTCTAGATTTGTAATCTGTCAGATGGGTGATAGTAATCTGTAAGATGGGTCCCTCCTGAGCGACCTTCACCTTACATGACGGCCAGAGACAGAGCCTTATCTCAGTGAGGCGTTATTTATGCGAAAAGATGGGAAATACATTTTGTTAGGGTGAAGACAGCAAGATTAGAACGAAAATGTGACATGGAAACTTCGCCTTTGATGAACCAATCTTTCACTTGTATTTTGGTAACTGAGAAATCCTGAAGATATTGTTTCGTATTTCATATAACTTGTGCCTGTAAATGTAAAGACATTTTCATGGAAATTCACTGGTAAATTTAACTTTGTGTTTCATAAAGGCTCTTATGTAAATAGTGGAATAAGGTATGTGGAAGCTGGGGAAGGATGTAATGGAAATAGTGGAATAAGGTAAGTGGAATCTGAGGATCTTGTGGAAATAGTGGAATAAGGTATGTGGAAGCTGAGGGATGATCTTATGGAAATAGTGGAATAAGGTAAGTGGAATCTGAGGATCTTATTGAAATAGTGGAATAAGGTAAGTGGAATCTGAGGATCTTATGGAAATAGTGGAATAATGTATGTGGAAGCTGAGGGAGGATCTTATGGAAATAGTGGAATAAGGTATGTGGAAGCTGAGGGAGGATCTTATGGAAATAGTGGAATAAGGTAAGTGGAATATGAGGATCTTGTGGAAATAGTGGAATAAGGTATGTGGAAGCTGAGGAAGGATCTTATGGAAATAGTGGAATAAGGTATGTGGAAGCTGAGGGAGGATCTTATGGAAATAGTGGAATAAGGTAAGTGGAATATGAGGATCTTGTGGAAATAGTGGAATAAGGTATGTGGAAGCTGAGGAAGGATCTTATGGAAATAGTGGAATAAGGTATGTGGAAGCTGAGGGAGGATCTTATGGAAATAGTGGAATAAGGTAAGTGGAATATGAGGATCTTGTGGAAATAGTGGAATAAGGTATGTGGAAGCTGAGGAAGGATCTTATGGAAATAGTGGAATAAGGTAAGTGGAATATGAGGATCTTGTGGAAATAGTGGAATAAGGTATGTGGAAGCTAAGGAAGGATCTTATGGAAATATTGGAAGACGGTATGTAGAAGCTGGGAATACAAAGGCAGGACAATAAAAGGCTAACGTTTCGGCCAACAGCCTTCCTCAAGCAAGGGTACACGTGCCTTGTGCCACTATTTCCTTCACACAGTTGGAACGCCGCCTTTTATTTCTGATCTCATATGGAAAGACGCTTCAGTTTTAACCAATTGTTAAAGTATCAAAACTCAAATAACTTGCGTCGAGCTGCATCGATGCATAATTACACTGTTTAAATGTTCAACTGGACTCAAGTTCTTTTATTTGATCTGCTGGTAACTTAGAAACTTTTTTTTAGTTTAGTAATTTACTATTTAAATACACACACACTTTACACATAAAAGATAATTAAATTACAAAATTTTGGGTACAACATCGTTCAGGTAAATCAATGTCAAGGTACATCATCGTTCAGGTACAAGAGTGTCTAGGTACAGCATCGTTCAGGTACAATAATACCTAAGTACAGCATTGTTCAGGTACAATAATTCCGAGGTAAAACAAAGCCTAGGTACAACATTGTTCAGTTACAATAATGTCTAGGTAGAATACGGTTCTGGTAAAATTGTTGAAGTATAACATTACCTCTAGGTACAATAATGGCTATGTAAAACAAAGTCTAGATACATTATCGTTCAGGTACAATAATGCCTAAGAACAACAAAGTATTTATACATCGTTCAAGTACAAAATTGTCTAGGCAATGTCTAGGTACAATATCGTTGAAGTACAACAATGTCTAGGTACAACATTATTCAGGAACAAAATGTCTAGGTACAAAAAATCGTGATACAACAAAGTCTAGGTACAATTAATGCCTAGGTACAACAAAGTCTAGGTACACAAAATTCTAGGTATAACATCATTCAGGTACAATAATGTCTACGTACAACAAAGTCTATGCACATCGTTCAAGGACTTAATTTTTTAGGTACAAAAATCGTTAATCTAAAACATCATTCAGTTACAACAGCGTTACAAGTACAACAACCTCCATTCAATCACAAATCCTTACTCACATTTATCCTAATCGAAATTCAACAGGCTTTATTACTAACACATCAAATTATACATCTTACACCAGATTTTGTGTTCCTTCCTTTCCTCTAGCAATACATACAACAATTGCATATGCATCGATCCATCCATGTATCTATCAAGTCATCCATTCATTTATCCATCCATCTATCCAATTATTTACCCATACATCCGTAAGGCCCCATATCCATCCATTCATGCATCTAAGAATATCCACATGCATGCCACACTCGTGTACACGTGTACACGAACAAATACATGCAGGAGCGCCGCCTACCCCCAACCTCAGGCACCAAACAACGCACATAGCATCTCATAAATGACCCTCTCTCATAGCTCATCAGGGGCGTCGACCCCCACACCACCGCACCCCGGCACCCTCTCCTCCTCCTGCCTGGTTTGATGTGCAAAGTGCCGGTCTCAGCTCCATCACATTATACATTATCGATCGGCTAATGATTTTCCTGTCCGGATGATTTAGTCATCTGCGGTCAACCATCCATCTAAAACAGTCATCCGGACTGACCAGCTGACCACTGGGACCGGAGGGGTGGGGTGTGGTCCATCGGAGGCCCTGTCGTCATAAGGAGGAAGACGTGTTTGGAAAGGAAGGGGGAGAAGGAGGTTTGGCGTGGACAATGGGAGAAAGTGGAGGGGGGCTGTTTAAGCACTGGTATTAGAGTAAATGAGATAGTGGACTTGGGGAGGGGGGGTGTCGAGAAATGAAAGACACAAGTAAATTGCTTTAGGTAGACCGGTCTGTGCTGATCAAGTGAAATGTCACCAATCAGTGTTACCCCGATGAATGTCGCACGACAATGCTTGATAGTCGAACAATTTCGATCGGCACATTTTACATCAGCAGTTGTTGGTGTTGTTTTCGACTTGAGTTGTTGGCTTGTTTGTTTTGTTGTTGTTGTTTTCGACTTGAGTTGTTGGCTTGTTTGTTTTGTTTTTGTTGTTTTCGACTTGAGTTGTTGGCTTGTTTGTTTTGTTTTTGTTGTTTTCGACTTGAGTTGTTGGCTTGTTTGTTTTGTTGTTGTTGTTTTCGACTTGAGTTGTTGGCTTGTTTGTTTTGTTGTTGTTGTTTTCGACTTGAGTTGTTGGCTTGTTTGTTTTGTTGTTGTTGTTTTCGACTTGAGTTGTTGGCTTGTTTGTTTTGTTGTTGTTGTTTTCGACTTGAGTTGTTGGCTTGTTTGTTTTGTTGTTGTTGTTTTTTTAAAAGTTAAATTTAATTTCCGAGTTCTGTGAATATTTTAAAACCTTATCTGGGTAGCAAGTCAGGAGTCATTAGGACAAGCGTCACGGATCGTCGACCGAGTTAGATAATCAAAATGACGGGTCTCAGTTTCGAGGTTTCAGCTCTGAATAACATGAAGAGATGAAATACTTGTAGGAAAATTTTGTAAAGCTATTTAAAAAAAAAAGAAATTAAATCACCACCCTCTTCATGACAGGTTTTTAGGGGGGGGGGGGGGGGAGTTGCTCTCGAGCATGCTGGTTAGCAGATCAACGTTGCCTTAGTGAGCACCACGTCAAACATGGACATACATACAGACAGACAGGAAATGTTTGATCGACACCTCCACGAAAACTGGCTGAATTATTTCTTACCCAACAAGGACATCAGCGCAAACACGAGGGGCGCTTCCTTGTGAAAGCATGTATGCTTAGAATGGGGCGTAGAATTGGGGTGGGCGGCTGGGGTGGGTGGCCTTTTGGGGGGGAAGGGGGGGAGTCAGCTCCGTTACCGTGTTCGTGTGGCAGAGAATGGGGGTGGGGTAGGCTATAGGCGTGAGGGTTGTGGGGTGCGGTCAGAATATAATCCTAACGTTTTATACAATACAGGCCGATGGGTTTCAACCATTGTACACTGGAGTAACTCAAGGCCATCCGCCTGGGTGTTAAAGTTGTTGAGTTGGCCGCAGACCCAGCAAGCCTTGCAATCAAATATAAAATGACACCTATGATCCCATAAACCTATTGATCCAATGACCTCCCCCCCCCCATGATCCCATTACCCCCCATGATCCAATGACCCCTATGATCCACTGATCCCCAAGAGCCATTGACCCCCATCTTCGAATGACCCCTATGATTCAATGACCCCATCATCCAATGACCTCCATGATTCAATGACCCCCATCATCCAACGACCCCATGATTCAATGACCCCCCATGATCCCATTATCCCCATGATCCAATGACCCCCATGACCCACCATGATCCCATGACACCTATGATCCCCACGAATCTGTCGTGAGGAGTTTGTTTATGATGTGAGACTCTGGGGAGAGGGGGTGGCAGGTATGTGTGATTATGTCTTACAGCAGTGGTTCTCAACCTTCCTAATGCCGCTACCCTTTATTACATTTTCTCATGTTGTGCTGACCCCCAACCATAAACCAAATTTTCGTTGCTAATTCATAAATATTTGTTTTCCGATGGTCTTAGGCGACCCCCCCCCCCCCTTTTCCCAAAGGGTTCGCGACCCACATGTTGAGAACCGCTGTCTTACAGGGAGTAAAAGGCTTTGGATCACACATGTCACATTTTACCCTTGCTCACAGTGACACAGACAAGACGAATCTTATTAGCAGGCAAATTTTACCAACCCCCACTGTCGTGTAAATGAAGACGCTTGCTACGGCTTTCTTTCGTTGGTCTACTACCTCCGATGGCGACTATTTGACGTCTTATCTTATGTCAGACCTGTTTGATTAATTCTCGCCTCTCTCTTGGTCAAGTAACTCCAACACTGAATAGTCCTTTGTAAATTATGTATTTATTTTCATGTACTAAAACATCCACTTGTTACATACACAATGCAGTTGCTACATAATTCATCCAGCAGAAAAATATGTTCAGGCAACAAGCCTTACAGCGAATGTAACTTAAAAAAAAAAAAAAACCAACCCATCTCTGTCTGGACCCCTCTACAAATTCTCTCGACTCTCGAACGATCTACCCTGGACTCGACTCTCTCAACTAACTCTCGACTAATTAATTCTCGCCTCTCTCTTGGTTAAGTAACTCCAACACTGAATAGTCCTTTGTAAATTATGTATTTATTTTCATGTACTAAAACATCCACTTGTTAAATACACAATGCAGTTGCTACATAATTCATCCAGCAGAAAAATATGTTCAGGCAACAAGCCTTACAGCGAATGTAACTTAAAAAAAAAAAAAAAAAACCAACCCATCTCTGTCTGGACCCCTCTACAAATTCTCTCGACTCTCGAACGATCTACCCTGGACTCGACTCTCTCAACTAACTCTCGACTAACTAACACACTGCCCCTTTATATCCCAACATAACAGCATACACTGAAGCTCAACACCCCGAACCAACTTCACGCTCTGACCTCTCACGACTTACGACTCACCAGAACACTCCCACGATCAACAACTCCCCCCTAACCAAACATTCACAACAATCTAGATCTCAACAACGCCCAAAAGAGCCATTTTTTTACGTGTGGGCAAAAGGGACAAAAAAGTTGCGGAAAAGTGATTGTTTGAATAAGACGTAAAGATGGGCAACTTTCATTTCTTCAAGAAATTTGTGAAATACTTTTCAGCCATTTCGGAAGCGTGATAAGTTTCAGGTTGAATTACCGGTGGAGTGGATCTCAAATTGTGTTCGCGTTTTCAGCTCTAATCTTCATTCCTAATCTCCTAATATAGTATTCTTCTTAATTGAAAACAAATTTTTGACCCTCCTTTTTGGAAGCTAGGTCAAAATGGTTTCCAAAAAAATCGAACTAGAATGTGTTTTATTTAAAGTTGTTAGGTGCCGTTATAAAGGTTGAACGAATTGAATACGTGGTTTTAAAATTTGCCTCGTTCAGGTAAAACATCGTTCAGATACAACAAAGTTCGGGTACAACAATGTCTAGGTAAAACATCGTTCAGTTACAACATCATTCAGGTACAACAATGTTCAGGTACAACTTCGTTCAGGTACAACATCATTCATGTACACCATCATTCAGGTACAACATTTTCTAGCTGCAACATCGTTCACGTACACCACCGTTATAGGTAAACATTATGGTAAACGTGAAAAGTGTAGCTCAGGTGCGTATATTATTGGTTAACGAATTTCGTATTTTTTGGCATGTAAACTTATGTGTATTCTTGATTAAATTAACTCCAGACATGTAACTAACACTACATCGTATAGAGCTAACATTTATTTTCATTTGATGAAACGCCTTTGAACCCCCCCCCCTTTTTTTTTTTTCCACCCTGCACCCACCAACGTTACATGGCACGTATATGATCTCTTTATTTTTTTTGTTTCACCCTTTAATGCAAGATTAGTTCACCTAAGGAACATCAATTTTTCAAGTATGGGAGTTCATTAATAATTCAGACATGTAACTAACACTACATCGTATAGAGCTAACATTTATTTTCATTTGATGAAACGCCTTTGAACCCCCCCCCCTTTTTTTTTTCCACCCTGCACCCCACAACGTTACATGGCACGTATATGATCTCTTTATTTTGTGTGTTTCACCCTATAATGCAAGATTAGTTCACCTAAGGAACATCAATTTGTCGAGTATGGGAGTTCATTAATAATTATTGCGACTGGATATTATATTTGATTACGCGCGGTGTTTGTATGAGTGATTAATTAGTTAGTGAACGCTCTTCCCGCGCTTGACTTGGTAGCGTATTTTAATGATTATTATGACGTATTGTCTAGTCTGTTTTGGGACCTACGTTTTAGTCGTCTGGCAGTCGTGAAAGGTTTTATTTCTCTCTGATACTACTGACGGCGAGCTGCGCTATATGCATGTGTTTATGGAATTTACAGCCTGTGTATATAATTAGATATTAAAGTTACATTTATTGTGATAAAGGACTTGAGTTGATTCAACACTAGGACGGAGTATTACAACGTGTGAAAGAACATAATGAATTAACCGATTTAGTTGAAAAAAGAGTTGACACCATTAATACAACATCCAACGGAAAGACATCAATAACATTGATTGATTTAACATACAACAAGACGAACTAAACAAAATCCATCATGATTCATGATCAATGCAACATCCAACAATAGTAACTAAATAAAAACAAAAAAAACTTCCGACCCTGCTGTTGTAAAACAATTTTGGAACACGGGGATTGACCTGAAGACAGAAACTCGAACTTAATACCAGAAGACGAGCCGAGTACCCCCTCTCGCTGCGCCCCCTCCCCCGCCCGATCTTCATCACCACAAGTTGACCAATCGACCCACCCCTAAACCTGGGATGATCCGAGGCCGAGCATTGACCAGTGACCAACACGGTCCGAGTAGCCATCACTTTGTCTGCCCTTGTGTCCGGGACACATGGCGTTAAACCCTCGCTGTCGACCTCGGCTTTCGATCAGTCCTATTGATTTTCGGCTTTCGCCTCATCGATAACTAGAGATCTGTGAGTGATCGTTTTACCTCCCACGGGATTGAGGGGTCGGGGGGGGGAGAGGAGGTATTGGGAGGATGGAGGAACATCCTCTTAGAGATTTTGTGTCCGGAGGGTGTTTAAGATGTTAAGATATTATGTGGAATTAATAATACCTGTTTGGTACACTTGCTGTTGTTTTAATTGTTTAGGGATCAAGCTGGTAGAAGTGAGTGAACATGACCAAAGTTTTCACCCCAAATGTCGGAGTTAGTATGTGGATGGGGGTTAGAGTGGTGGGGAGATAGGATTGGAAGGCGTTAGGGTTGGGTTGATTTACGGTTGGCTCGACTTAAGGTTGAGTCCGGGTTGGTTGGACTTGGATTTATGGTTGGTTGAATTGTTAGGATTTGCTGTAGTTAGGATGGACGGAGTTGGCTTGGGTGGATTATTAAGGGTCGGCTCGAGTTAGGTTGGGTGGATTACGGGCTGGGTGGAGTTAGGATATGGTGTAGTTAGGGTTGGGCAGAGATAGGTTGTGTTTGATTAAGGGTTGGGTTGAATTAGGTTTGGTGGAGTTGGGTTGGGTGGAGTTGGGTTGGGTGGATTATGGGTTAGGTGGAGTTAGGATACTGTGTAGTTAGGGTTGGGCGGAGTTAGGTTGGGTGGATTAAGGGTTGGGTCGAGTTAGGTTGGCTGGAGTTAGGTTGGGTGTATCGAAAAGCATTTGACATTGGATTTATAGCGTCAAAATTGTGTCAATCTTAGTTCAGAAATTCAGTTGAACATTTTCATATTATCTATACATCCTATAATCGAATTTCAGTTATACCAATGGGAACTGTACGGTCAATGGGTGGCCACAGGTTGTTATACCAAAGGCAGACCTGTTTACTCTTACGATTTTGGCGTACAATGTACGATTTAGAGGTGCATAATTATATACATTGTATGTTTATTTGTTTTACTGTTAAGATAATGTATTAAATGGTTTTGTGATGATATTGTACGATTTTAAGAGTTTAAGGGTAAACAGGTCTGCAATGGGAACTATACTACGGTAGGTAGTCAACGGTTCTATACCAATGGGAACTATACTACAGTAGGTAGTCAAAGGTTGTTATACCAATGGGAACTATACTACAGTTGGTAATCAAAGGTTGTTATACCAATGGGAACTATACTACAGTAGGTAGTCAAAGGTCGTTATACCAATGGGAACTATACTACAGTAGGTAGTCAAAGGTTGTTATACCAATGGGAACTATACTACAGTTGGTAGTCAAAGGCTGTTATACCAATGGGAACTATACTACAGTAGGTAGTCAAAGGTCGTTATACCAATGGGAAATATACTACAGTAGGTAGTCAAAGGTTGTTATACCAATGGGAACTATACTACAGTTGGTAGTCAAAGGCTGTTATACCAATGGGAACTATACTACAGTTGGTAGTCAAAGGCTGTTATACCAATGGGAACTATACTACAGTAGGTAGTCAAAGGTTGTTATACCAATGGGAACTATACTACAGTTGGTAGTCAAAGGTTCTATACCAATGGGAACTATGCTACAGTAGGTAGTCAAAGGTTCTATACCAATGGGAACTATGCTACAGTAGGTAGTCAAAGGTTGTTATACCAATGGGAACTATGCTACAGTAGGTAGTCAAAGGTTCTATACCAATGGGAACTATGCTACAGTAGGTAGTCAAAGGTTGTTATACCAATGGGAACTACACTACAGTAGGTAGTCAAAGTTGTTATACTAATGGGAACTATACTACAGTAGGTAGTCAAAGGTTCTATACCAATGGGAACTATACTACAGTAGGTAGTCAAAGGTTGTTATACCAATGGGAACTATACTACAGTAGGTAGTCAAAGGTTGTTATACCAATGGGAACTATACTACAGTTGGTAGTCAAAGGTTGTTATACTAATGGGAACTATACTACAGTAGGTAGTCAAAGGTTCTATACCAATGCCAACTATACTACAGTAGGTAGTCAAAGGTTGTTATACCAATGGGAACTATACTACAGTAGGTAGTCAAAGGTTGTTATACTAATGTGAACTATACTACAGTAGGTAGTCAAAGGTTAAGTTTAAACAATAATTATGTCACATCGTTATAGGCTTGCAACTAGACTAATCTTATTGCGTTGCAATTTTAATTTGAATACACGCTGTGTGTATAAATTGTATGTGCCAATTGTGTGTACGAATAGTGTGTACACGTCGAATGTACAAGTTGTAAGTACACTTTGTGTGTACACGTTGAGTGTACAAATAGTGTGTACACGTTGAGTGTACAAGTTGTATGTACAAGTTGTATGTACAAGTTGTGTGTACACGTTAAGTGTACTAGTTGTGCGTACACGTTAGTTGTATGTACACGTTATTTTTATGTACACGTTAAGTGTACAAGTTTTATGTACACATTGTATGTACAATGTACACGTTGTGTGTACACGTTGAGTGTAAAAGTTGTATGTACACGTATGTACACGTATGTGCACGTGTGTACACTTATGTACACGTTGAGTGTACAAGTTGTGTGTGCATGTGGCGGTGGATGTTGTCGGTGGGAGTGTTGTCAGTGATGATGTGTTCGTTGGTGTCGTTGTCGGTGGTGATTTGGTTGGTGGTGTCGTTGTCGGTGGGGGTGTTGTCGGTTGTGATGTGGTCGGTGGGGGTGTTTTCGGTGCTGATGTGGTCGTTGGTGTCGTTGTCTTTGGGGTGTTGTCGGCGGTGATGTGGTCGGTGGTGTCGTTGTTGGTCGTTTTGATACTCTTGTTCAGTGCGTCTACATTGTTTCAGTGGCAAAGGTTTCCTTAAGGGAACCAGTTCTAAAAACTTTATTCTTTAGACCATGGGATCTTAACCTTTTCCCGCCGCTCCTCCCATTTTAAGAGAAAACAAGTAATAAAAATTAAAATAAACAGTGTCTTCTGGGTCTTCCCGCGACCCCTATCACTACGTCCCAAACCCCACGGGTTGCAGGAACTCCTGGTTCAGAAACGCTATTAGGTCTACTTTAAGAACAATTTTAAAAATCTCGATTCATGTAAATGTTTTATTAAATCTCTCAACGTGCACTACGCTGTCCTCGTGTTTAAACATACATTATTTAGTTAAGTTTTATCAATTTAAATACACAAAATTGGAGTCTCTGAACAAAGTCCGTGAAATGTACAAAATGTTTAAGTGGACTTTAAAACAGAGATGTGTAATTTTTCTGTGACCTGTAGCTGGGAGAAACTATTAGTAGGAGATAGGTTTCCGAAAGGGGCGAAAGGTGGCTTTATGTGGCGTGGGAAGGACAGGAAATGACGGTCCCAAATTCTAGGGGAACCTCGGTGAACTGGATCCCTAGCAGCACAATGTGGTCTTTGTTTTATGGGGTCCAGCTGTCTTATTGCCGCGCGGTCCGGGGGACCTGGTCAGTGTACTTCTAGGTCACGTCTCGGGGTACCTGCATAGTGTGACATAGGTCTCATTCTCGGTAACATTGGATGATTGCTGTACACTAACCCCATCTTTTTTTTTTTAAAAAGTTAAATGTTGGATGATTGTTATACAGTGCACACAGATTCAGTTAACTCTGTCACGAATGTTGATGAATAGAGTTCCATAAAATTAGGTTCTTAGTTGCAACTATTCATCCTGTGTGACTGTGTGTGACTCACAGTGGTTGATAGTTATCTAAATCTATATTGTTAAATCAACTGTTACTGCCACAAAGAAATATCGAATCCAAGTGTACGCCCAATGCACTTTATTTACATGAAACAAAAGAAACAATCTTCGGAACAGTAATAATAATAATAACAGTAACAATAATAACAGTAACATTATAAACGGACATGCTGCTCCAAAATATATAAGATCACTTCTTCGACATTCACTGTCAATATGTGCGTCTCACTTCAAGCTCATGAATCAAAGAATCGTTATGGTGTATTCTATGTAGACAACCATTGAGTCTGGCTATGGACTTAACTAACAATTTTAACTTTTAATTGCTTGGTGACGTCCCATTTAATCTCTAACCATTTATCTCCAGCTGGTGGTGACGGTGGCAGTGCAAGACATCAAGCTCGCTGTCAGACGATAACCCTCTGTAACATACCAACACTTGTTCATTTAAATTTACACCCAATACACAGAATGGCCATGACTCTCAAACTTCCAAATGTCCTGACTTTCAAACTTCCAAAATGTCATGACTTTCAAACTTCCGAATGTCCTGACTTTTAAACTTCCAAATGTCATGACTTCAAACTTCTAAATGTCATGACTTCAAACTTCCAAATGTCATGACTTTCAAACTTCCAATTGTCATGACTTTCAAACTTTCAAACTTCCAAATGTCATGACTTTCAAACTTCCAAATGTCATGACTTTTAAACTTCCAAATGTCATGACGTTCAAACTTCCAAATGTCATGACTTTCAAACTTCCAAACTTCCAAATGTCATGACTTTCAAACTTCCAAATGTCATGACTTTCAAACTTCCAAATGTCACGACTTTCAAACTTCCGAATGTCGTGACTTTCAAACTTCCGAATGTCATGACTTTCAAACGTCTAGAATGTCAGGACTTTCAAACTTTCAAATGTCATGACTTTCAAACTTCCAAATGTCATGACTTTCAAACTTCCAAATGTCATGACTTTCAAACTTCCAAATGTCATGACTTTCAAACTTCCGAATGTCATGACTTTCAAACTTCCGAATGTCATGACTTTTAAACTTCCAAATGTCATGACTTTAAATCTTTTAAATGTCATGACTTTCAAACTTCTAAATATCACGACTTTCAAACTTCCAAATGTCATCCAGGAAGGCTAATTAAATTTAATACTCTCCAAACAAAACAAAACAAAAATAAAAAAATTAAAAAACCGACAAAAAAACGTTATGCTGCCAGCAGCTTAATTTTTTTTTTATTTTTTTCTTTTCGCGGCCATTTGAACAACACACGATGTGGTCTCGCTCTACTTAGACACACCGCCAAGAACGTGTAACCAGCTATTATCTTTCTGAATAAAAACCAGACGGGGGAGTGATGCATAACGGACCAGCCCTGGCCTAAAACGTTGCTAAAGTCACCGAGGATCAAGTCAAAGATGTACGTGTGTCTCACATTATGTATTTTAATCGGCTCGCGGGCTTTCAATAACAGGTAACGTTCTTCCAGAGAAGCTTCAGGTGTGTGTGTTTGTGTGGTTGGGGGGAGGGGGTAACAAGAAAGAAGTTTTGCTGGATTCGTAAGATTGGATAAACGAACGATCCTCAATTTGTCATCAAAACTTTAACATAACTTTGAACGTTCAAAGTCCCCAAGCTTGTGTGGCCCACTAATCTCAATGCAAGAACCGTACTTTCTGAAATACGGTAGAACGCTGGGATTGAGAAACGTTTTTTTTTTTACATACAGAAAGAAAAATGTTGTGTTACGCAAATGGCTGTCATTTGTTTATCAATAAGAATGTAGCGAATGGAACCGTCGAGAGAATCAGCTTAAGATACATCGAAAACATTATAGGGCCTATTGCTGTTTTGGACCTATCACTGTTTCGGCTCTATTCCTGTATTGGACCTATTGTGTATTGGCCTTTTGCTATATTTGACCTATTGCTGTCTTGGACCTATTACTGTATTGGACCTATCGCTGTATTGGACCTATGCGTGAATTGGACCTATTCCTGCATTGGACCTATTCATGTATTGGCCTTTTTTGCTATTGCTGTATTGAAACTATTGCTGTATTTGACCTAAGTGTGTTATATATTTTTGTAATGGACCTTTTACTGTATTGGGCTTATTGCTGTACTGGACCTATTTGTCAATTAGGCCTATTGCTGTTTGGACTCATTGCTGTAATGGACATATTTGTGTATTGAGCCTGATGGATGTATCGGACATATTTTTTTTAAAATTGACCTTTAAATTGCTTTACCATTGAGCTTATTGTTAGAAAGTTTGTGACTACTTAAGTACACACGTGATCTTTCATTGGATTCAATCCTTCAGGTAAATGGCCTACGTCTCCTCGGAGTTTACCAGGAGTTGAAAAGTGCACCCTCACTCACACCGCCCCCCCTTCCCAAACCATAATTGTTCCAACCTCAACATCTTCTCCATTACCATACTTTACTCATCCACCCCTACATCTTTATTATTCTATTACAGTAAAAACCCCCCCCCCCCCCCCCCCCCCCCAACACACAAACAAACACGTATTTACCACCTTACACCTCTTACAGTCTAACTACTTCATTGGCAGGATTAGAAGTTTTCTGTTGTTGCTTGTTGTATTTGGACGGTTCAAAGTCACGTGACAATTGATGCGTAACACGACGCTTCGTGGATGGATGGAACAGCCTTCGCTCGCTGTTTTACTATTGGGATTATGTACTTGATGGTGGCATCGTGGGTTTTCCCTTTGTCAAACCTAAACTATGAGTCGGGATGGTTCAGGGGTTGTAGGTCCATTAAAGCAGAGTTAAAAAGTCTTGGTTCAAGGAGTCGACAATGTTCGTGAGCCATTGGAGCGTGAAAGTATAATTGATAGAAATTTTAAAACATTTAATGATCTTTTTTTTAAAAATGTATGGCTCAACGATGTCTCTGTGTAGCCTTCATTAGACAACAACTCATGCCTGACGACTTTCTGTGTTAAAGAAGTGTTGTAGAAGTGATGAAGAAATGTTGTATCTTGAGCCAGGCACCCATGTCTCATGTTCGGAACCTCGCTAGGTCTCGCTGGCATGTTTCTAGAATTCTTTTCCTTCATCGACACAATGGCTTGAATGAGTCCGTTCGTTCAGATTTTTAACGGGCGCACTCGTTTTCATATGAACCGTGACAAAGAGACCGCCAAAGCCGTTGTCATAAAAGTTATTGTTCCGACTCCGCAACCATGACGTCAAGATTACGCTCCGACATAGAAATAAAATGCCCTTGTCAAAACTATGGTCAGAGAACAGTGTTCAGAGAACTGTGAAGTCAGAGAAATCTGTGGTCAGAGAATTGTGTTCATAGAACAGTGGGGTCAGATAACTGTGTTCATATAACCGTGGGGGTCAGAGGACTGTGTTCATAGAACTGTGGGGTCAGAAAACTATGTTCTAAGGACTCTGGGATCAGAGAACTGTGTTCAGAGTTCTCTGGGGTCAGAGAAATGTGGTGAGAGAACTGCCTAACTGCGTGACACCATTTCATCTCGAAAGGCAGTAAATCACAAGAGGACAAACATAAGCGTTTCCATGAAAGTAAATTTAGGAGAAAACCAAATTTAGGATGAGGCGTATACTGCTGGCAAAGGCCGACATCACTACATTACCTTGACTGAAATAGATGGTACCACAATATAACGGAGAAATTAGAAAGAAAGAAATGGTACCAGTTGTTCATTATGTTTTTTCTTTCTAAAATTCACAACTTTTTTTTTTAAATTAAAGAATATTTTGTAAGGTTATGTGATTGAAAACAAACAATCTGTAACTTCTTTCATACAAAATTCTCCCTCCCAATTTAAGCCCCCCCCCCTAAACAAACCCCATTCCTTACGTCGAACTTTGTACTCTAAGTATTACAGTGAGCCCTTAGGGGGGTCATTTCTTAAATCCCAAATCCCTTGAGTGTCATTCGGTTAAAACCCCCTCAAATCGGCCAGGTATATTGGTGAGTCCAGATATTGATGACCCCGTGTGATAACTGTGACACTGGTCAGTACCTCGTGTTGTTGGCCTGGGGCTATGCGGCCACTCCCTGGTTTAGTGTGTGTGGGGTGGGGGGGGGGAATGATTGAGTAAACTAATTAAAACAGGAGTTCTTCATCTGTAGCTCACGGGGTCCCTGGTCTCCAAATAAATTAATATTTTGGAGAGGTATTTTTCTGGGGCTATGCGGCCACTCCCTGGTTTAGTGTGTGTGGGGTGGGGGGGGGGGAATGATTGAGTAAACTAATTAAAACAGGAGTTCTTCATCTGTAGCTCACGGGGTCCCTGGTCTCCAAATAAATTAATATTTTGGAGAGGTATTTTAATGTTTGAATGAGAAAATGCAGTCTCTTTTTCGTAGGACCTGGTAACTTCATTTGTGGTTAAAAGTTTTCTACGATGGTCCGTGACAAAAAAAGGTCTTGAGAACCCTCAGATCCCCCTTAACATCGTCATGTCACTGATTGTGTAACTCAAAGGTTTCACTTTGAATAAACATATTGATCACTTTAGGGGGCGTTTATTCCCCTCTGTGTTGACGTGCCTTAACACTTCTATACCATATATAAACATATGATATCTAGCTCATATTTGTATTATAGCCATGACCAATGTTCCCCCTAAGGTTTCCTGGTTCGTGTGCAAAATCATGCAGTTGTGTGCAAAGTTTTACGGCATCAATTTTTTTGTGTGCAAAATTTTACAGCCCACAAATACAAACATACACTTAAATGGAATTTTTCTGCGCGGATACTCAAAACTGCTGCGCGGCGTCTATGAGATAGCTGCGCAGCTGCGCAGTCGCGCAGCTTAAAGGGAACATTGGTCATGACATAGGCCTTTTCTTCATAGGTACAGGAGTATTAGCCATTGGTATGTGGCCTTGCGTCATTAGGTACACGTGCATTCGTCATGGGTTACCATATACATGTGGATCATTAATTAGGTTATTTGTTAACAGGTAGACACAAATGAGGCGAAAAGTTAGATACATTAGGTATACTTGTTAGTTGGTGTAGACCAGTGGTTCTTAACCTTTTTGGAGTTACCGAACCCCACCAGTTTCATATGCGCATTCACCGAGTCTTCTTTGTAGGAAAAATAAAATAGTGTTTTTTTTCTGATTTTTTTTTTACCTCCGCCAAACCCCATGAGACTGACTCACCGAACCCCTGGGGTTAGATAGAACCCAGGTTAAGAACCACTGGTGTAGACGCACATCCAGTGCCCGCTTAAGATACACTTGTTATTTGGTTTGGACGTACATCCATTAGTAGAAGTACACCAAGTGCCGGCTTTATATAGAATTGTTATTTGGTGTAGACGTACATCAAGTACCGGCTTAAGATTAGATAGTTAGCCCTCGTCAACCTTTCAGCCCTTGTCAAAGAAATTGAAATACGTGCAACAATTTATTTTTTAATGGTTAACAACATCAATACTTTGTGCTTGAACAAGTGAAACCAAAACATGTTAACTATCCGTCGGCCATCCATGGATGCTAACCCTTCAAAGAAGAGAATGGAAACTTACAGCAACCCACTAAGAAACCCCTGTCTATACACTCGAATTCCGTTGTCTTTAGAGAGATTCTACCATTCGATCAAATTTCCGTCGATCCATTTTTTCTGTCGACGAAATTTCTTTCAAACCAATTTCCGTATTCGGAGGAAAGTAGTATGCAAAGAAAACTATACCAAAGCTAATAGTACTAGTAGACTAGTGATGCAAACAATATTTAATGTAATCATACTGTTTAATTTCTACACAAATTCAAATGCGAATACATTAAAAAAGTAATAATAAAATAATCGTCTTACAGTTACAGCAAGTGGAAAATAGACCAAGCCCTACGCTATACTAGGCTATATTGTAGCAATATCAAATCGTCCAGTTCTCAGAGAGACATAAACCTGACACCATCCTTTGACACAACGCCAGCTTCTTAGTCTTAGTATCGCCTCAAGGCCGCAGACACCGTAAAATCCTTTTAGTCAAATTTTATTCGACTTGAAGTCCCCAGAGAACAATGACCACAATACAAGACAGTAGGTCCATATTTAGATCAGTCTGGCTGAATGAAGACGTAATGAGACCCCTTGTAGTCCCGACTTCTAAACTGACCTACGCGGCGGCCATTGAAAGTCTCGAACCCCCCGCCCCGTTCGACACAACTAAGTCGGTTTAACGCACTTGTTAATTTGACGACTGGTTCCACGCAAACAAAGGTCATAAAATAGCAGGGGTCGTGAGGGGGTGTGAGGGCCGATGGGGAGTAATTGCTGAAATAACCTCACCGGACTTTGTCTGGGGAATATGGGGGTGGGGAAGGGAGTAAGTTCGGAGTGAATGAGGCCCTGTCACAGCTGGAGACGAGGAAGATGAAAAAAGGGGCCGCGATGCAGAGGCTAGAGGGATACGAGAAATGACGAGAATTTCAAAAGTAAGTTTGAGGAATGTGTCATTCATTGCAAGATGAGAAGTTCCTGATAAGAAAAATCAAGCAAAGAAAGTCACGTGAAAAAGGGGGGTCAATTGATGCTCTGAATGAATGAGATGAAAGCCGGTGAAGTCAGAATAGAGACAATGAGACGTGAGCATAGTTTATACAGATTTAACTTTATGTGTCTTACCCGCGGTGTTACATACTATAATACGTCTTTGAATATGCTCACGTACGGAAGTAAATATTCCACACACAGATACATGTGTGAAGACATACATTTAAAAACAAAAATAAAGATTGCGATAAACTAATTGTCATGTCTATTTGGGGAACCTCAAAATTATCTTGTCTATTTGTGGGAACCGGACGTGAACGTATAATCCAGTTGGATTAGTTGGGACAGACCAACTGACAAAGAGTTGAAACAGAAATCATGAACACATGCGTGGAAGGCCGCTTACTCAATGGAGTCACTAACACAGGCGTGGAAGACCGCTAACTGAACGGAATCATGAACACAGACGTGGAAGGCCGCTGACTGAACGGAATCATGAACACACGCATGGAAGGCCGCTTACTGAACGGAATCATGAACACACGCATGGAAGGCCGCTGACTGAACGGAATCATGAACACACGCATGGAAAGCCACTGACTGAACGGAATCATGAAAAAATGCATAGAGGGCCGCTGGCTGAACGGAATCATGAACACATGCGTGGAAGACCGCTAACTGAACGGAATCATGAACGCATGCGTGGGAGACCGCTAACTGAACGGAATCATGAACACAGGCGTGGAAGGTCGCTTACTGAACGGAATTATGAACACATGCGTGGAAGGCCGCTTACTGAACGGAATCATGAAAAAAGCATAGAAGGCCGCTAACTGAACGGAATCATGAACACACGCATGGAAGGCCGCTTACTGAACGGAATCATGAATACAGGCGTGGAAGGCCGCACTGAACCGTATCACGAACACAGGTGTGGATGGCCGCTAAACTGAACGGACTCAGGAACACCGGCGTGGAAGGGCGCTTACAGGCGAGCGGAAATACTACTGTCTCTTACAAGTTACATAATTTACAATTAATTTCTCTAAATTTCATTAGAAATGTTACAGTAAATTCCATAGAGGCTACAGTAATAGATTTGTTCAGAATTATTTTTCATACATTAAAAAGTGAAAGAAAAAAACCCAAGAAAACTGTAAATAAAATGATGAGCACTCATTTCAGTAATCAAGATAATGATACGACCCCATCATACCTCGCTTCAATGGCACAGCAAGCAACTCGGCCACCCAAGACCATAGTCAGTCAAAATGATGCATCCCATTGTAAAAGGCACTTTTGCACACGACACTTTTTTGCACGGCACTTTTGTACACGACACTTTTGCACACGACACTTTTGTACATGACACTTTTGTGAACGACACTTTTGTGCACGACACTTTTGTGCATGGCACTTTTTCACATGACACTGGTTTTGTATTGAAAAGATCGGGGTTTTGTAATGAAACTATTAGGGTTTGTAATGAAACTATTAGGGTTTTGTAATGAAACTATTAGGGTTTGTAATGAAACTATTAGGGTTTTGTAATGAAACTATTAGGGTTTTGTAATGAAACTATTAGGGTTTTGTATTGAAACTCTCAGGATTTTGTAATGAAACTATTAGGGTTTTGCAATGAAACTATTAAGATTTTGTAATGAAACTATTAGGGTTTTGCAATGAAACTATTAAGGATTTTGTAATGAAACTAATAGTTCTGCAATGACCATACTAGGGATCTGTAATCAAACTATTAGGGTTTTGTAATGAAACATCAGGGTTTTGTATTGAAACTATTAGGGATTGGTATGAAAAAAATATCCAATTCTCTTAGACTCCTAGCACTCCGTGCTACCATTGATTTAATAACCACCTACTCCATTTCAGATCTATTATTCCCCCCCCCCCAATTACACACACACACACACACCATCTCCAACAACCACACTACCAGCTGCCACTTTATAGACATAAAAAAGTAGTAAAATGTAACGAAAGCTACGAAACAATTTTAACCAAAAATATAAAGATTTTTAACCAACTGGAACCATCGGTATACCGTCCTACTCTACGGTCCGTTGGTTTTGATGGGTAATTCAAGATGTAGGCATTAAACAGGAGAAGATAATTTATTTCATGTTATCCACTCGATCTCCACCCCACCCCTTGCTCCCCCTCCCCCCAACTCCTTTCATCCTTTTTTATTTTGCCGTAGACCTAAGGAGCACATTCGATATTGTCGTTTGTCAGAGGCGGGGACCACGCAAAAGGAGTAGAATGGCGTCACTAGAGAGCATTGGAGCACGGTTTAAAATAACGTTGACTTTGTCGATGGCTGTATGTAATAACTCTTCGAAAAATTTTCCTGCCGCCCCCCCTCCCCCCTTTTCCCCTCTTAACCCAAGTCCCACCTTCGATTCAATCCAATTGCTGAGCCATAATAAAAGAATCAGTTAATGGGACGATTCGAACAATCTTCTGTAACGCATCGGGATGGAGCGTTTAGAGGGAATTAGCGTCCATTTGAAATGTGTATAATGTGTATGATCAAATAACAATAATATAAAAACTATTTTAGAGGAAAAAGATGTCCACTAGAGCTGCCGCACAAGACCCCATTTTGAAAAATTAATTCAAAGTACATTTCAGATTGTTAACTTCAATAAATTGAGAGTTAAAGTTTACCAATCCAACGGTAACCACTTCTAAAAACATCCGGGTACAGAGGAGGCCACCCCCGTTTATCCAGTCTTGAACACGTTTTAATGGATCAATTTTCGATACCAGAAGTTCACAACCTTATCTTTTATTATTATTACAACTATTTTGTTATTTTTTAAATATTTTTTAATTGGTACAATTTTGTTCTTTCATGGAGCGAAAAATCCTTTATTGAATTAGAAGACGCATCTCTACAAGCAGGGCTGGAAGTTAACAACCAAAAAACAAAATAAATGACCATGATAAGAGAGAAACAAACAGATGAAACAATTAAAATTAGAAATCAAACTTTTGAAAAAGTAAATCAATTCAAATACCAAGGATCCTTGTTAAATGAAAGAAACGAATAACTAACAGAAATAAAAGAAAGAATATCAGCCGGAAACATGGCATACTTCAGTAGTCAGAAAACACTCAAAAGTAAAAACATTACAAGAGAAACAAAGAAAACTATTTATAAAACTGTGATCAGACCAGTCGTAACAAATACAAGTGAAACTTGGACCCTAACAAAAACAGCAGAAAACCTATTAAACACATGGGAGAGGAAAGTTCTCAGGAAAATATATGGGCCAACATAGGATGAATATGGATGGAGAAGACGAACCAACCAGGAATTATACAGTCTATATCAGGATCCCACGATAGTGGCAGAAATAAAAAGAGGCAGGCTACGCTGGGCAGGACACCTAGAGAGAATGCCAAATGACAGAGGAATGAAGAGCGTGCATTACCAATACCCCAGAGGAAAAGGGCTCAAAGGCAGACCTAGGCTTAGGTGGATAGATAATGTAGAAAAAGATCTACAGCAGCTGAAAATCCAAGCATGGAAAAGAAAGGCATTAGTTAGGTCTGAGTGGAAGGAAGTGGTGAGGCAGGCCAAAGCCCTACATGGGCTGTAGCGCCACGGGATGGATGGAACGAAAAAACAACAACCTGATAATCTCTTGTTGTTGGAGTTTGAGAGCTCCTAAAAATGAAATGAAGTCATATCGACAATAAAGCCTCACAAATTGTAAAGAATTGTTTATACAAATGATAATGTGCTCGTTTTGTTAAATTTTCTTTTACCTGGATTTTTATTATTATTTTTTTAAAATTAAATAGTTTTATGGCCAACCTTACAAAATAGTATCTAATTGTTAAGTGTCTATCATCTTGAAAGTAGTGTCTAATTGTTAAGTGTATATCATCTTGAAAGTAGTGTCTAATTGTTAAGTGTATATCATCTTGAAAGTAGTATCTAATTGTTAAGTGTATATCTTGAAAGTAGTGTCTAATTGTAAAGTGTATAACTTCAAAATAGTGCATCATAGTTAAAAGTATATCTCAGACATGTTGGCACGTATCAAATGTTAACTGTCGACGTTCACAAAAAACGTTTGTCACTGGGTCTAGGAGTATTTCCTAACAATTGCGTCTCCGGCGCAAACGCTTAAATTTGGAAATAAATGAATAGCGCATAAAGCTTATGTTATTTCTACAATATGTTAATGTTTCTTAAAGAAGTGAATTCTATTTGACATGAAGCTTCTCGTGTGTCCTATTACTTACTGTAATAGTCGACTGACTTGATATGTGAGAGCGCCTATTTCATATACGTGGGGAGGTGGTACACAAGACATACACGAAAGAATTTGTCATGGCTGAAAGAAATAAAACATTGTATCCTTTAAAAAAAGAAATACGATAGTATGATTTGCTTGTTTGTCGTCAAGAGCGGTGGGTTCAGAGGAATTTTTGTTGTTGACATCCGACTCCAGTATATGATGTCAAACGGGAGTTGTCCCCCCGCCCTCCCCCAGATTGGAAAATAGATGGATAGACTGGGGAATGGCGATTATTTCAACCTAACTCGGGCAACGCAAACACGTTCCATGTGTAAAATACGAGAAAAGTTGCACGGTGTTTAACGAATGTATGTTGGACCAAACGGAACATACGATTGCAAGACAGAACTAGAGGCAAACAGACAGTACATAGTGGACACATCGGAAAAGACAACCCCATCCCCTCAGACCATAGATAGCGCACTGTTCACCATTAGCAGTCGTAACCCGGGGCCAGTATTTCTTTTCCGCTAATATTCTGTTTACATCATTTTATCTGGGCATGTCTGTAGAAAACACACACACTCTCGTCTCCCCTTTTCACCCTGTCTCCTTCAACCTCACACTCGTTATCGCTCCACCCTCCGGCGTCATGACATGTGAAACCTACTCCTCATCACATTGCCCCCCCCCCCCTTGCCACTACACCAACGCCAAAACCTACTCCTCATCCCATTGCCCCCCCCCCCCTTTTCCTCTCTAATCCACCTTCCCCCAAATCAGGCAGAGTACCAACTTTAACACAATGTTGCAAACCGATTGTGTCTGGAAAGAGTGTGAAACTCGACCCTCTCCTTTCCGACCCCCCTGAGATTTAATCCCCCTTTAGATGCTGAGTGTAAACAACGCAGGGTGTAGTGTATCAACAGGGGTGGACCTGTAACCCCACTAGGATAACACGAAAAATCTCCACTTCGCAGCAGTCGCTGCCAGCTACATAACGGTCGTCGGCGCCCCTATGTTTGTTGTCTTAGTTGTCCATTGTGGCTACGGGATCCCTATTGTGGTTCTCCGCTAGGTGGCGTGTACGCTCACGACCAGTACATCTTCCTACGTCTTGCCGTTGTAGGCAGAGCTGAATTGGTGATGGGGATGGGTAAATACGAAGTGGTAACTGTGAATTGATGGGTAAACATGAATTGGTGACGATGAAATGATGAAGATCACTGAATAAAAAAGGAAATGGTGAAGATGAATTGTGGAAGATGCATGTTCAATATGATTTGAAAAAAGAATTGTTGGAAATGAATATCGCACAATAAAAATTAGTAAATATTATTTTTTCTGTATGAATTGGTTGCTTTGAAGAGGTATTTTAAAAATATACTTACTTAAACCTTTCAGCCCGTCTGTGGCATAGACCGTCTACAAGAATTTCCCATTCAGGTCAGTCCTGTGCTTTCCTTTCCAGATGCTTCCAGGTGTATCCCATACCTAGTTTGTCTGCCTCTAGCTCGCGTCTCTATGTATTCTTAGGCCTTCCTTCCTTTCTTTTTCCCTGTGGATTCTTGGTTAACATATTTTTTTTTTTTAAATTGGGTAGTCATGAATTGGAAGAAGATGAATTCTTTTAAGATGAGCCGGTGACAATAATTTGGTACGGATGATTTTTGTAGAACGACTTTTCGTTTTAACCGCCCGTTATCAAGGTCGTGCAATGTCTCACACCGCACTAGGAATATTTCAACAAACAAAGAAAGAGTGGGAGTGGGAAGTCATTGTTCTAGAATAACAGCGATGTATTTCAACACCCTCACCGCCATCCCCTACCATCCCACAGCCCTGCCCAGGAGCCCGAAATTGGAAGATGTAGATTGGAAATATACTTAGTTCCTTTCAGCGGCGTAGCTAGAATTAGCGCTCTTTTATATAAAGAGAGAAAGTACCGCCCGGTCCGGACCGCCCAATCCGCTCCCACCCACCTCTTCCTACGTCACCGGTTGCACTATTTATGTACATAACTTGAGCGCATTTCTTCTCTAGACTCTAGATTCCGAGTCAAATGTTCATTTTGATTTGTTCACGTGCCGGACCTCACCGGTGTGAATTCATCCCAATCGGTTATAACCTCAGAGTGTATCGGTCAGGGCTGTCATATGGCGCTGAGCGTGGGGTCTCTTGTGGACATATCCAACATGGGCGGCAAGAGTTCAAAGCTCTAGACAAGTGATACATTCACGCGTTGTATTGTTAGCGCGGGGGGGGGGGGTGTCCACATTCGACAGGGTGAGGTTGGTAGTCACATTGTGATGTTGATGGTGGTCACATTGTGATGTTGGTGGTAATCACATTGTGATGTTGTGGTGGTCACATTGTGATGTTGGTGGTAGTCACATTGTGATGTTGTGGTTGTTACATTGTGATATGGGTAGGTGTGGTAGTCTCACTGAAATCTGACCGCTGGTCTTTACCAGAAGTGAAGATGCAGTACATATTGCCAGGTCAGAGTGAGTAGATCTAGTAGAAATAAACACATATGATCTTCTACTATTAACATATTACTACATACTGTTGTGGCAGACGTTTTCACATATCGGTATTTTAAAAAAATCTCTTACGCCTCAGTAAAACTTCATGGCGGATAAATCAGTTTCAACACATCTCATTGAAAATAAAGGTTCTGACAAAAGACGAGAGTTGTGGTTACAAACAGCTGAAATGATATTTGTCCAGCAAAAGAAAAAAACGGACTTTTGTTTTTGTTTTTTAAGCCTGGTCGATGTTATGGAAGGTGTAAACCCTCTCCACCCCTTCTCTCTATCTTCAATGTACTTACGCGATCAGCTCGCCTCGGTAAGATAAAGTGCAGTTGAGTCTCTACACATTTCTTTTATTGTCCACGTCTTGTTGTTTTCGTGTAGCTGAAGAGTTTGATGAATGATGTCTAGAATCAGGGGCGTAGCGAGACAGATTTAATTAAAGACGCAGTCACTGGTGGTCTGAATCGCAAAGATGCATCCGACGCTTGTGGTCAACATTTCTTTGTTTACCATCAGTCACGAACCACATCTGTGAACGAAAGACTTTTAAGTTTGGTAGTCGATGTTTTCGTAAATTACATAATATCAAATGGATTACTTATCACATTTATAAGTCAATTGTTATCTATATTATGTTATATCTATTTACCCGAAAGGATATAGGTAAAATATTTTTTAAAAATCCACTTAAAATATTTTTACACAATAATTTGTATTTCTTTATTTCAAGACACGCCTCTGCACCCTAGGCGACACATCCGTGTATGTTACCCAGACGTCGGTTTAAAAAAAAACAAAACCGTCTGAGCTGAGGGTCACGTTGCTTGAAATCAAATAACATGTACATTTCAGATCGTCATCTCTACTGGAGCCTGACCATCATATGTAAAAACACACGCGAATGACGATCCAGTTCCGTGTCCCAGCACCGGGGAATCAAAGCAACATTGAAACTTACCGAACAAAGGCTCAAACCTAGACCCGATACATAGATATCACTATTATATTAAAACGTTAAGTGATACCGTAATGTTAAGCGCTGTGCACCGTCCATCCCAGTCCTGCAGACCTGTGCTACTTTAGCAAATTCATCAGGTTCTGAACGGTTATAATTTTTTTCCCCATAAACACATACAAAATCGTTTGTTTTGTTTTGTTATTTTAAAGAAGGAAGGAAAAAATAAAGAAAGAAAGAATGAAGGAAAGAAAGAATGAAGGAAAGAAAGAAAGAATGGCTCAACAAATAGGCAAAATGAAGGCAATTCCAATGACATGAACAACTTCTGAAAGCCAATCTCAAATTTTCCTTCACTACAACCGAAGACCAATTCTCACCACTTTACGGCAGGATGTGTTGATCTCGAGTCCTTATGAACACCGCGGCAGATCCACGCGATATCTTTAGTTTGTATGAATGCACCACTTGTTGCTCCAGTATTGTAGGCGACCCCTCCGTATTCGCACAGTTGTGCAACTTTTTCAACATCGCTCATCAAAGAGCGCGATATTCAATAAGCAATTGACTCCATGCCGCTCCCCCCCGACTGGTCCGTTCACCGTCCACCCATTTCACACATGCTGTGCGCCTGTCGTCCATTTCTTGGTCTCGAACAAGCGAGAACAGTTTAAATACGGTTCATTTGTCTTGTGTTGATATTCGCATAGCATGGAGTCGTCGGCGTTTGTGCCGTAATCACCGCGAATTGTCTTCCTCTTGGCGATTAACACCAAGTGGGGGGGGGGGGGGGGGGGGGGGTGGGGTGGAAAGAGACTTAAATGGTTGCCATCTTTGTTTGGTTTGCGGACCACACAACCGGATGTTAAAGTTAATGGAGTGGCAAAATTGTGAACCAACAGTGATGCCTCGTTTCCTCGGTGATGTCAGTGGTTTGTCCTTCATGAAGTCTCAAAATGATCTTCCTGACCAGTGATGCGTGTCGGTAAATGTACTGTGATGGATCGAATTAGAAGGCTGAAAATTGCCGAGTAACATGAACAAGGAAGTTTAAATACTTAACATAATTTGCAGGCAATGGGTCTAAAACCATGTCTATGTACACCATTTTTTGACACAATGGAAGCGTACACTTGTTATCTAATGGTCAATTTGTATCCAATGGTCATTTGGTATCTGTCAACTTGTATCTATTGGTCAATTTTAACTAATGGTCAATTTGTATCCAATGGCCATTTATTCTCTAATGGTTGTATGTAAAAGTCAATTTGTATCCAATGGCCATTTATTCTCTAATGGTTGTGTGTAATGGTCAATTTGTATCCAATGGCCATTTATTCTTTAATGGTTGTGTGTAATGGTCAATTTGTATCCAATGGTCAATTTGCATCCAATGGTCAATTTACTATCTAATCCTTAAGTTGTATCTCATGGTCAAGTTCTACATAATGGTATGATCTATAGTATAGTGAAGTTGTTTGGCCCGGACAAGTTATATCCTAATATTAAATACCAAGCTCACCGTAATCCACCTCAGACTTCCAAACAGCTCCCTTGGCGTCCATTGCCCGTTCTCATTATAAGCACATCGTCTCAAAGATGATATTCAAATCCTCCACTGAGTTAATGACTTCTAGATCACATGAGTAACATAGTTAATAACATCGGCGCATCTCAAAAAGATAATTTTTGCTGACTACAAAGGTGAAGTAGTTGGTTGAGACCAAGGGAAATGGCAAGTGCGGTCGGGTGGTGGCTTCTTACCTTGGTGGCTCTTAGACTTAATTACACATTCCAATCTTAAGGGCCTGTGTTGAAACTCCAGCTAGTTCCACCCTCCCCCCTCCCCCAATACATGTTGTCTGAGTCGCCTGCCTCTAGTAATTATCAATGGGAGCAAGGTAGGTTTATTTTTATTTTTTTTAAACTAAAAAAGAAGAACACTTTTTCTTCATGGAGCTTTCTACCTCGTCTCCGTTTCCCAAATTAGTGAGAACCCTTGCAAATGAGGGATGAATATTTTCAATGCTCACCCCCTCCCCACCCCCCATTTTTCCACCCAGCACCCCAGACATCAGACAGTTATGAACGTCCCAGCAACCTACTCTATATACGGACTGCATGTTTTATTAAGGTCATGCTAAGATCACCCTGTCACATGTCAATGGCATTACAGACGAGAGGGCCGGACTCACCGATTATTGATTTGAGTTGTGTTGTTTTTTTTTGTTTTTTTTTGTGGGAGTGGGGGGTGGTGGGTGCCAAGCCTTAACATTAACTTTGATGAATCCCTGTGGATATTTAATTTCGCTGGATCTCGCCGTGGCAATGTAGTTTTGTTGCGTATCCCCATGAATAATTTTTGTTGGATCTCGCTATGGATACATAGTTTCTTCAAAGAAAATAAAAATTGATAAGTCGAAGAAAAAGTAGGATAAAGCGTGGAAACAAACCTTAAACAGCTTCAGGTTGAGAAAAGAAAAAAAAGAAAACAGCTTTATGATATTTTTAGCGATGTCACAATGTAAATTACTCTCTAATCGTAATGAGCTAATACCCCGTCGTGGAACTTGACCAACATTTGGCTTCACGGACCTTCCAACCCCCAGTTCCTGATACCCTCGCATAGTAGCCCTTGCAACCAGTGAAATAGCCTCTTCAGTATGAGGCACAGAAACATTGCGAATCCACTCTACATACATAGGAGCCAGAGTGATCAATACATTAATCATGTGCCCTTGATATATAGAAGAAGAAGAGAAATCAATACATTAAAATAATTATGTTTACTTTACTGCTAATCTGTTTAATCTATAATCCATAGTTTGCTTTTTGATCTACATTCGACATTTAATGAGTCACAGAACGATTTCATTCTAAGTAAAGAAAGTCTGTTGTGATTTCCCATGAGTAAATTAAACAACCCTAAAACTCCTATTGATATTCTAATGACCCACGCGCACCAAACACACTTGCGATACTTTACACAAAAAAAAATAATAATCTCTTTAAGCGCACTTATCGGGAAATTAATTTCGTGAAATCAGTGAAATCATATTTCCTTCATCTTCCTCGTGAAATCAGGAAAAAACTGATTGTTGGGTGTTGGGGTAAGGCTGAAAATTTGATGGAATATGTTGTAATGGGCAACGAGTCTATGTGCCAAGTTTGAGCTTGATAGGTTGACCGGAAGTGTATCAATTAGCCGTCCAAAGATTTTGTCATACATCCAGCCAGAAAGAAACACACGAACACGCAAAAAAAGAAGAAGAAAAAAAGGGGGTTGGGGGGGGGGAGTTCTATCAAATGATTTCCAACCTCCGCAATTCTAGACTACTCTGCCAGGCCAACACCTTATAACAGTGCTTATCTGTGGGTCGCGACTCTTTCCAAGGTGTCGCCTAAGACCATCTGAAAACACATATGTTTACAGTTATGAAGTAGCAACGAAAATAATTTTGTGGCTGGGGGTCGCCACACCATGAAGAACTGTATTAAAGGGTCGCGGCATGCATTAGGAAGGGTGAGAACCACTGCCTTATAATACACCAGAAATGAACGAACACCTGAAAACCTTGGGAGGGGGGGGGTAGAACGCAACACAACATTCAAGTTTAATATTTTTCAACATGATCCTGTTTTTATTTTTAAATCATACTTTTATGGAATTAAATTGAAATGCAATGATTTTGAATCACGCGGAAGTCAGAAATATTTTCTTATTTTCACGTGCAGCAAAGCGTGAAACTTAAGGCGATATGCCATCGCCTAACATTCCCCCCAAAGGGACTTGAGTTGACTTTTGGGCGATCTTAGACCAGATTTGTCCAGTTTATCACCGTCTTTACATTGATCCTGCTTCACACTTATCTTGGGAGGCGAAACCCGACTCGCGACATTACTGAACTTTGGGGCCGCTCTTGTGTTGAAACAACTGGCCATGGCTTTATATGGATCAATAGCCGAGTGGCCAGTTTGAACTACGGCTATTAATCATGAGCTTCTATTTATAGATACTTACATCTTTATCATAATGTGAGAAGAAAAAAAGTTATGATATTTTTTAACAGAATCACACCCCCCCCCCCACTTTCCAGATTTTTTTCCTAACCCCCCCCCCCTCTCCCCAACTTCTGCCCCTTCTAGTATTACTGTACACTCCGTGAAGCACTTATTTAATGATCTGTTTGTTTAATATTAATATTATACATTTCACTCTCAAATAATTGAACAGACTGATGCTGGAGAACAAGCCTGCACAACATACGGCCCGCAGGCCACGTGCGGCCCGCCAGTACCCATTTTGCGGCCCGCGAAGTAACGAAATATTATTTATTCTTATTATTTTCTTGATAGCTT
>CAXITT010000397.1:240424-259548 GCA_964033795.1 Lymnaea stagnalis | reverse complement strand
TTCTTCTTCTATATCTTAAGGGCCCACGATCAATTTATTGATCATTTTGGCTCCTATGCATGTAGATGGGATTTGCAATGTTTCTGTTCCTGGTGTTGATGAGGAAATTTCACTGATTTCCAGTGCCACTTTGTGAGGGAATCATGCACTAGGGGTTTGAAGGCTTGAGCCAATAGACACAAATGTGTCTAGTGTTGTCGCCTCAACCGTTCCTTTTGAAAGATTGTTCCAGTCCCTGATTGTCTTGGGCAGGAATGATCAGCTCCTATACTGGCTTCTAAAATCAACTCGATCAATGCGAATTCTTTGTCTTAAAGTTAGGATCTAAAGATATAAAAATTCTTTTGCTTCCCCAGTCTGGGCGAATTTAGCTGCGTACTCCCCCAGCGGTTCCCGAATCTGAGTGATTACTAATTAAGTCATTATTGTTACTAAAGGGGTTCATTTATGGCTGACTTCTACGCTAGAGAAATACTTAGGATATCTTATGTTTAAATTGCCCAAGGCTAAATTTATATTGTTTGTCTTGGTTACAATATGAATTTTTTCATAAGCTGAAAATGAATATGAACTTACATTTTTTAAAAATTAATATAAAGCCATAGGAAGTCTAAAATTACCCCTAACTTCTGTTTAATAATTTCGAAACGGGTGTTCTGATGGCTGGTGTGGATATGGGATGCTCTGAGGACTGGTGTGAATATCCGGGGATCTGAGGACTGGTGTGAGATATCTGGTGTTCTGATTCTGAGGGGTGGTATGGATATCTGGTGTTCTGATTCTGAGGGGTGGTATGGATATCGGGTGTTCTGATTCTGAGGGGTGGTATGGATATCTGGTGTTCTGATTCTGAGGGGTGGTATGGATATCGGGTGTTCTGATTCTTAGGACTGGTATGGATATCGCTTTTTCTGATTGTGAGGGCTGGTGTGGATATCGGGTTTCTGAGGGCTGGTGTGGATATCGGGTTTCTGAGGGCTGGTGTGGATATCGGCTGTTCTGAGGGCTGGTGTGGATATCGGGTGTTCTGAGGGCTGGTGTGGATATCGGGTGTTCTGAGGGCTGGTGTGGATATTGGGTGTTCTGAGGGCTGGTGTGGATATCGGGTGTTCTGAGGGCTGGTGTGGATATTGGGTGTTCTGAGGGCTGGTTATGGATATTGGGTGTTCTGAGGGCTGGTTATGGATATTGGGTGTTCTGAGGGCTGGTTATGGATATTGGGTGTTCTGAGGGCTGGTTATGGATATTGGGTGTTCTGAGGGCTGGTTATGGATATTGGGTGTTCTGGAAGCTTTGAAGCCCAGCGGCCTAAATGTGTGATATCATTTGCCGTTCCAATAGCAAGCAGAACTCACCCCACAGTATGGCGAGCTCAGCGTAATAGAAACAATAAAGAAAGAATGCGTGTTCCACCCCATCCCCGGGATGTTCAACCATCTCTCCACCCACTTCAGACAGTTACAGCTCATACCCCTCCCACCCAAATCCCCCCCCCTTTTTTTTTCACGGTTACTCGTCTTCCTGGCGTCGTTACAGCGTCTGCAGGTGAGCAAACAGCTGTTAAAGTCGCCTGCGAGTACCTGCGGTTTAAGTCACACAATCTTTAAATCGACGCTGGGCACAATTTCAATAGGTGGGGGTGGTGGGGCGGGTGTATTCTTTTACAAATGATCGGTTCCCTCTCTTAACTACGCCCCCCTACATGACTGCGATACTCTCAGTTCTCACGGTAGTAAGTATCACAGACACACATTAAAAATGCGACCCGGCTTAGCTACGCCCACCGGTGTCAAGTTTGCGTGTTTGAGTTAAGTCAACAATTTGCTTCTAAAGACCGGGTCTTAGTTAAACAGGTCTTTGTGGAAAGCTCTCATCGAGTGAGGTGTAGTCCAATTGTTGACTTTTAAATTTTTACGTAAGAGCTTAGAAATGGGGACATTTTTTGTAAAAAAATGTCCTCTTACTCCGAACTGCTATTCCGACTCAATTTTAAGGAGGCTAAAAATGCCACTTGGGTATTTAAATTAATGGATCCAATTTAATGCTGGCATATCCCCTTGTATGGCGCTTATATGGTGGGTTATTATTTGGATGAGAAAGCAGACAAGAAATTTTTTCCTTACACCGGTTTATAAAATTTTTTTAAAAATAACCTCAATGAATTACTATTCTGATTCAGAGGCGTAGCTAAATGGAAGATGGGGACAGATTTACCAGCGCGCCAGACTAGTAGCGCCAGGGGACAAAAATGGGCTTTGGTGATATTTTATTGACCAAAAAAAAATGAATTTCAGATCAGTTGGGAGGGGGGCGTAAAAATGAATCCTGTCCCCGGGTGGTATCACCCCAGCTACGCCCCTGCACTTATTAATGTTTTTTTTAATCATATATATATATATATATATATACCCCAAACCTTTTACTATTTTTAATTTTCAAGAATAGTTTTCGTTATGTCATTTGGCTGTCAATTTTTTTATTTATTTTTTTGAAAGATTTTATGGACTCTTAAGAAGTTTGTTAAAAAAGTAATCTTTAGCTCTCTTCCTTTAAAAAAAAAAATCCATAATCCTTGTTGAATCCTTGTCTGCACCATACATGCAGCTTTTCGAGATTTATGTTATAGAGTGGTCGAGCCGCCCTAAATACCTTAACTGAAATTGTTCTTGGACTGAATTTAAAAAGCCGCTGCATGATCGTAAAGAGAAAAAGAAGAAAACATTTCAGAGAAAGAGACCGGTTCACAGAGAATAAACGTGGCTTGTCTAGAACCTATGTAATTTTCCACCGTCTGCGGTCTCCGGCTACCGAAAAAAAAAACACACCAAAAAAAAATAAAAAAAATACTACTCGTCAGGCCACCGTAACAGCGAATTAAGGGCAGCCATACCTTACATTAAATGATACCGTGTCTTGTGTATGGGGCTTGGGTTTCGTCAAATATGATGAATTATTAGCGTCGGAGCATGCGCCAGCCGCACGGGAGCTTGTTGTTATGGAGATCACAAACCAATGGGATTGTTCCATTGTTGAGACGCGCCGTGGGTTTAAATAATGGCATGTTGTGAGCGTCTAAAGATTGTCTCATCTGAAATTACATACTTTGAACACGGTGGGTGGAGGGAGAGAGGTTGGAGGATCGTGGTGAGTTTGGTCGAAAATTTGGTACAAGGACGGTGTTGGTACAAATTCACACGTATCTTGTGATCATACATGGAAAGTGTTTAAACAAAATCAGATTGATTGTATTTTTTATTACAAAACGTCTTAAAATTTGTGCAACGCCCGATCGGCTTCAGCTTACCAGAGGCTGCTTTTGGGCTATTCTTTATTTGAGGCCCCCCCTTGCAACAACCCCCCCCCCCCCACACACTCACACACCACACACATACACTCACCTTTAAAAAAACAAACTATCCAATAAGAATACTTTTAAAAAAAAATAATAGAGTCTATATAAATTCTTGTTCACTTACTAATTAGCACGTGCACACACAATTGTAAGAATGAGTTTCGTTGTATATTTTAACTAGATCTAATATCAATTAGTCTAAAGAGCATCTATTTTTAACCTGCAATTTGTTATTTTAGAAAAAGGTAATGTTACCTGACAGTGCCGAACTAAAAATATCCATTATCACTGAACAGTCTATTTTAGAAAACATTTGTAATAAATAAACTAATTCAAGTTATTAAATACAGTGGAACCCCGTTATTACGCACCTCGCTATAACGCGAATGGGGATAAAATGCAAATGCGGCGTCCGTGGGGAGGGGGGGGGGAGAGGTTAAAAGGGGATCAGAAAAATAATTCAAATTGATGATATAGACGAGATCGCCCGCCTATGAATTTGAATCAAATACGACGTGACCTCATTTAGTGAACATTAAACTTAGAACTGGTCCCAAGCTCGCTTTCGTTTTCTTGAAGGCTTTAAGGATTTTTATCCTTATATATCATTTGTTAAAGGTCTGCATGACGGAAAATAGCATTGTCTGTGAGCCCGTGGTTTTTTGTTAACATACATGAGACAGATTAGTATCGTCAGTGGGCCCGTGAATTTTCAACATACATGACACAGAATAGCCCCTTGTGTGCCCGGTGGCACTACACCTAGATCAGCGTAGACTTACAATTAACCAACGCCCCCCCCCCCCCCCCAGTGTTTTTAACATACATGAGACAGAGTAACTTCTTCTGTGGTACAGTGTTTTTTTTAACATACATGAGACAGAATAGTCTCATCTGTGTAAAACCACGGGCCCACAGACGAGGCTATTCCGTCTCATGTATGTCTAAAATAATTAAGGAAATTCACAATGTAAATATTTCTTTTGATATCACCTATATAAGGGAGCTTGCCAACCCAAATGGCTTCAGCTTCAATGGACATTTTGATAGCAAGTAAACTCTTCGAGGGCCGCACGTCTTTCAGCGTATATCAAAAAAAGTAAAGACCTAATGATTAGTAAACTAAGCAAGATTTTATTTTGCTTAAAAAGTCTTTATGCAATTCCTTGACATAATAATAATAATAATAATAATAATAATAAAGTTCATTTAAAAAACACGCTTCATCCCCAAAGGCTCGAAGCGCGGTACAAAGTCAACAAAAAAAACAACAAATCTATAATTTACCACATTTAAAACAAACGCAACACTACAAAAACTAATTACAAGCATACAATGTCATTGACATCTGCATGTAGATGTGGCGGCCTGCAGTTTTCGCCGAATCTGTCATGAGCATCCAGACGAAAGATGTCCCGGTGTACAGTGTGCAATGTCCCATTTCGAACGTCTGGCTTGCACCAACTCACCTCAGAAATAGCAGTACACATTGAGTGCCACGGGCAGACATTGATGGGATTACCTCAAAGTAACAGCACACATTGAGTGCCACGGGCAGACATTGATGGGATTACCTCAAAGTAACAGTACACATTGAGTGCCACTGGAAGACATTGATGTGATTACCTCAAAGTGACAGTGCACATTGATTTCCACGGGCAGACATTGATGTGATTACCTCAAAGTAACAGTGCACATTGAGTGCCACGGGAAGATTTTTATGGGATTACATCAAAATAACAGTGCACATTGAGTGCCCCTTTAAAAAAAGTCAAATGGTAGACGATGATGTAATCACATTTAAGTTATTCTTAATTTCGGTCAAGGGTTAATTTCAATTATTTTATTATTTAAGTGGGTTTTTTTTTTTTTTTTTTTTTTTTTTAAAATTTATTTTTTTTTTTTTTAATGTGGAAAATGCAATTTATATTTTTTAAACGCGGGAGTCTATAAAATTTGGCCTCTTAAATGTTGAGGTCCCTACGATTTTGGAGGCCCAAGGCTTAAGCCCAATTAGCCTGTAGGGAAATCCGGCCTTGTTACCACGTGACCACATTAAAATTTGCGATCGTGTTTAGTTTATCTGTACACACACTCGTTTAAAAAACACCAAAAAACCAAACATACTTATTTTAAATGAGATATGTTGTTTTTAAAACATACATTTTACCCCCGGATTAATTGCTATAATCACTGATGTATCTCTGAAGCCGTCACCTGATTTAAATATCCACGACATCCATAGTCCCTTGGTGTTACTAAAAATTTGAAATGAAACAAGACATCGCGCGAACCACGGGGGATTTCCGGTAGGTCGCCATAGCAACAGCGTGCTCTTAACGAAGGGCGAGAACAAGGACAATAAGCCTGAGGGGAGACAATTGTCAGCCCATTATGCTGTTATCAATCACTTGGCGCAGTTGAGCTCCCAGTGATCTGCAGCATGTGCTAAGACGGTTAGGAAACGATCAATCAGAGAGGCCCACGGTTCAAATCCGGCACCGGACTGGCACGAGCCGGGTGCCTAAGATCCAACCATCCCTGTAGGATGTCTTGTACGGCGGCATGTTTTGGTAGTCATATTTCTTTGTTAAAGGTCATGGTGAATCTTTCTCATTCTGGAAAAAAAAAAAAAAAGTATTTTTTTTAAATAATGATAAAAAAAAAATAATTTAAAAAGGATCTGAGACATATATTTTTTTATATTAAAAAAAATTATGAGCCTAGGAAGACGAAAGACTTGACTTGTGATAACATACTTCTGTCAATATTTCACCAAGCCCCGATTTAAACATTGTTACATACCGTTGTGTGTTTTAACAATTTTAATCCGTTTGAAAAGAAATCGGAAAATATTTTTAAGACTGAAAAAGTTAATATTTAAGAAAATACAAATAAAAAATCCACAAACGGAAATATGGAATTGTCTATTTCGTGCTGTTTCTTTATTTGCCTTGTCTGCTGAGGAAGGCTCTTAGCCGAAGCGCTCAACTTTTTTCGGGCTTGTCATTTCTCAGACCAGAAAACGTCAAAGCGCACTACGTAATGTTACTATTGTTAGAACGTCGTCGGACAAATATTTCTTAAAACATGGCAGCTAATAATAGTTTGTTCCAGAATGTCGTTCTGACTATAAACGACGTTCCAATGGAACCTGAACCAATGAACATTTTAATTTGAATAGAGAAATCATGTATAGAAAAAATAAAATAAAGTGAATTCATGTGCATGTGAATCTTAGAGAAAAAAAAAAAACAAGAACAAAACATGACTACCCTGCGTAAACATCTGTTCAACACGGTAAAGGTCACACCAATCAGCTCTGTGGCCCCCGTGCTCTCGTGCATTGGTAACCGGTGGCGTAGCGAGGGTTAGTGCCGCCCGGGCGGAGATAAGATTTTTGTCACCCCCTTCCACACAAAAAAAATAATATTAAAAAAACGTTGAAGTTGGCCGAAAATACCAACCATCAATATAAAAAGAAGAAAAAAAAGAGACAACCGGGGTGGCTAGGTGACACCCGCCCCCTCTTCCTACGCCCCTTGTGGTATCCCTAACACTAATAACCAGGGTTATAATTGGGTTGTATCCCCCCCCCCCCCCNCAACGTCTGCACCTTCATACATCAGATTGAAATCTTAAAGAACATTGGTTTTCTTTCTGTATAGGAATAAATAGTAATCTTTTTTCTACGTTTTTCAGAACCACTGATTCCTATGGCTGCAGAATTTTAAAATAGCAGCGGTAAAGGGGTGTCGTGGCTTTCGGGTGGGGGTAAGGATGGAGGTTTATGAAGGGGGGAGGCGAGTGATGCTCGAAGGTCAGAGGTCATGAAATACAGCCGAGCCCTATCATTAATTACGTGTCTCGCATACATCAACGTCATAATCAGAGGCGTCCCCTCACACCGGGCCCACCTAATCTAATCGCGCCTTCTATTTATTTATATTGGCCCCGTATCACAACACAAGCCCCCCGGCCTATCAGCGCTGTCCGACCGCGGGGCACTGTTGTGGGGGCTGCCAAATCAGACCGCTATCATATCTCGGGTTTTTTCAGGTGGCAGACATCAACTATCACATTGTGCTGCACAAATATTCATTATGTAAATGTATCACTTCGTTTTCTTTGTAAACATACTCAACTATCATATACTGAACATTATGTGTGTAACTATGTAATTTTGAGTAATTGAAACGTTGGAAACTTTGTTCTACACATAAAGGGGCGGTATTTTCGGCCAGCCGCGGAATTTTTATTTCTTCGTGGTGGGGGTGACGAAAATCTTAGCCCGCCCCGGTTTGCCGCCACGTCACTGGCCCTACACAAGGAGTGGGTTACAATCTTTCAGGCGTTAAGATAAATAATCAGACTTGAACTCAAGACATACAAATATCCACGTCAACAGACACTTTAAAACAAAGGGCCTCGGGTACTTATTTTGGAATCTTAGATCTCTTTATTGGTATTGTATATCTCTGTAGGTGCTGTTCAATGATTGAGCATGTTGACAAACGCCATGGCCGGCCATTTTGATTTTAGTTGTTCAAAAAAACTGCATATTTTAATTAGAAATGATTAAACTGAATTTATATTAGCTGTGACTTGGAGGGGTTTTTTTCCTTTAAATTTAACAAATGAGAGCTTGGAAGTGGTCAACATTTGTACACACTTTTTAAATATACATATTTTATTTTTTTGGTGGGGGTGTGGTGGTGATGGGGTATGTGGTCGGGAAGGGTGCCCGCCCTTCATTATCATAATATATGTTTGAAATTCCAAGTTATCTCACAACCACAAAGCTAATTTTTACTAATCAAAATTCACAACGGATATGTTGATACCCCCCCCCCTCTTTCCCCCCACCCAACTCACATGAAGTCCACAAGCACACCCGAATTGGCCAAACTGAAATGTATTGATGATGTGATTTTGTCTTCGATCCAAATGTTCGGATGTTGTCGATTCTCTCTTGTTCTCCTTAAAAATTGTGTTGTTGTTGTTTTCCTTCACATCACCCACCCGCACCGCCTTTAAAAATAACGCTCTAAATTTACTGGCTACTGAAATTCACGTAGACCCAGAAACTTAAATCCTACCGGAAACGGGCTTCCGCCATTGCGGTAATTCTCACAGGACGTTTCTCTCCCCCTGGCGGAAGTAGACAACGCTGGTCTTTCCGCCTTTTACGTAGCATGGAGCAACAACAACTGAAACTGTTTGTATTATTTCGTGTGGACAGAAAGAATTTGAGAGATCCTAGAACTAGACTTCCTAAACTAGAGTACCAAGAAATTTGAGAATTTCTAGAACTAGATTATCACTAGCTTTGACAGTACCAAGAAAATTGAGAATTCCTATAACTAGATTACTAAACAACCTGAGAGATGCTAGAACTAATTTACCAAGAAATTTGAGAAATAAGAGAACAATAGAGTACCAAGAAATTTGATAAATAATAGAACTATAGTGTACCAAGAAATTTGAGAAATAAAAGAACTATAGTGTACCAAGAAATTTGAGAAAAAATTGAACCGGAATACCAAGGCATTTGAGATTTTCAAGAACCAGACATTTGACAGTACCAAGAATGTTTTATCAGAGTTCCTTGAACTGTAAGAGTACGTAATATCAAAAAATATGAGAATAATACATTCCCACTTGGTCAAGCAAATAACGCGCCACTACAGCTGTCCACACTGTCCACCTTTTTGCTTTCCCAATTAATTATGGCGGCTGATAATAAACCCATATTATCATCTACTGTGTACTGACGTGTGATCCACACCCACCTTTAAAAAGCCAAATGTCGACGCCGATGAGATGCACATTCATGACGGAAGACTCAGTCTGACCGAGTTCGGTTAATGTTTAGACCGAAATAATTTGACGGATGATGTGGAGATCGTTCACAGTTATCTCCGGCTATTTCTGATCATTGCGTACACGCTTCCTCCTTACCATCTAAATATAGTGTTGTTGTGGTTTGATTGTTTTTGTTTTGTTTTTGTTTAAATCGTATTTTAATAATAATGTACAAAGCAAGATGCAATTGAAAATATTTTTTTTTGTGGGGGCTGGGAAAAAGGGGTTGGGGTCATGGGCGCCCGCAGAAAACTTTCTAGGGGGGGAGGTGGCAAAAAAAATCGATTAACTTTCCAAGGGGGGGGGGGCAAATTTTTTTTGGTAATGTTCTAATGTAGTTTTAATTTTCTGTAGCGTATTTGTATGGTGAACGAACGGACAGGACATCAGTTCTCTTTATTTTCTCTTTACTTTAATACATTTTTGTCTAAAAAAATTGTATACAATTTATCCAGGGGGGGGGGGGCAAGTCCCCCTGCGGGCGCCCATGATTGGGGTGGTCAGTGCTGACAGATATTTTGTCGTGGATTTAGCGATATGGCTAATTTGAGCTGGCCTGCCTGCAGTAGGGGTTTGGGTTGCAGATAGTAATCTTTGTGTTCAAAATAACTATCAATATTGATATCTATGTGGAAAAATATGGCCACGGTCCGCTTTTAAAACTGGCTTATTGCTTATGTAGGTGTCGGTAGTGCAATAATGATGTCACCAAGTTTTCATTATCAGTTATAGATTTTAAAACATAAAAATAGTATTTCATAACTATAATTCTCTCGTGACACTGTTGGTTCAAAATAAATAAATAAATAATCCAATTTCACGCCATGTATCTGTTGTGTTCCTTGTCCTCCTAACACCCCCCTCCCCCCCTTTCCCGAGCAATACTGTCACTTCAACCGCTTGAATTCATTAAAAGTTGTTTTTGTTAAATCCTTGCACCGAAATGTTGTGACGCTGCCAGGAAACATGTCGAGCATATGTTCGCCTCACGCGTAATGCTAGTGCCAGTTTGTATGGCCAGCTCTAGCATCGACCGAGCGACGTGAGCCTTAGTGAGTTAATCACCCCCCTCCCCCGCGCATTTCGTGTCGTCATGGCGCATGGTCACGTGTGCACTAAATCCTTTGCCCTTAAGGGTACGAACGAACCCAGTGGGCAATGAAGTTGATGTCGATCCGAGTCCGGTTTGAAAAGTGTTGCGACTTGAATGCTATAAACTCTTTGATAGAATGGTGTGAAATGAAGACTTTAAGAAGCATTCTTATGAAATCTTAACAGTGAGCGTTGTCGGATTATGCTTTATTTACACATACACCTGGTATGTGTGTGTATATGTATAGTTGGTCAGTCGAAATCGCCTAAGACCACCTTTATCATCGTATGTTACTAATTGTGAACTTTGCTGCGGGTTGCCATCTTTTGGGGACCAGTAGTTCGATCCATTTGGCTCATCATAAGGAGGAGTGGGGCGTGAAATTCTGTACACACGCTGGCGTTGGAACAGTAAGGCTGAGAGGACTGCACTTTTTTTCTGTAATATGAAGGGGTGGCATTTTCGGTGACTTGTGGAGTTGTTGTTTCCTTGGAAGAGGGCGGCAACAATCTCGACCCGCCTCTGTGTATACAGCCATAAGTCTTACAAAACATTGCGTTCACTTTTTTCCCGTGCAAACTAAAGTTTTGTGTAGCCACGTTTCACACCTGCGAAATTTGATGACACATCGACACCCCAGTCAACGCTGGTGACACAGTGACACACCAGTCAAGTCTGGTGGAATACCAATAAATTTTGGTGACACACCGATGAACTTTGGCGACACATAGACTGATAGACGCACCGGTGAACCTTGTCGACCCAGGGACACACATATGAAACATAGCGACACACTGGTGAAGTTTGTCGACACATCGACACACCGGTGTACCTCTGTGACACAGGGACACGCCGTTGAACCTTGGGGACATACTGGTACTCGTTGAAACACGGCGACACGCCGGTAAACCACGATTGGTGACACAAGCGACCCGCCGGTAAACCACGATTGGTGACATGACAAGCGACACGCCGGTAAACCACGATTGGTGACACAAGCGACCCGCCGTTGGTCCTAATCAAAAGTTTTCATAATACCAAAAATAAAATAATACTAATAATGATCATCATGCTGTGATAGCATGATCAAGGTAACTATGCTTATATCTTGTTCCGCTCGACCATCGCCATGTATAACTTTGACGTCTAACGCAAGCTGTAAATATAACTAGTTCTCATGTCATTGCGGTTTTTTTTTTTTTTGGGGGGGGGGGGGGGGGTTGTTGTGTTTGTTTTTTTTGGGGGGGGGGGGGGTGGGTTTTGTTGTGTTTTTTGTTGAATGCTTGCTTGGTTTCAATAAATTGTTATTTTTTTTTTATTTTCTAAGGTACCAACCGCCAGTGTGTAGCGTTTTAAAATATATCGAAGGGCCTACTTGAAACTTGAAGCTATTTTGCTTTTTTCCATAAAGTTTGAGCTACAGGCGGACATACACAGCTTGGCGCATAATAAGAGCGCACCACGAGCAATGAGGTCTCTGTGGAATCTATAAGGTCATCAAATATGTATGGACGCATGGCTAGGGAAGGGAGGAAACAATTTGGACGCGACTCCGACTGCTGCTGTCTGACATGGCCTGGGGTGGGGGGTTGGGAGAGAGGATGAGAAAGGGAGCGATGCTCATCATCAGTGTATCTAAAACAACAACATCAAAGTGTTATCTGAAGTTCGATTTTTAAAAAAATGTAAGTTCATCTTTGCGATATGTTTGCTCACACACAACCACATCCATCTTGTGACTTTTTTTTTTTCAGTAGCTCTGTGTTACGTGACACCGTCAGTCACCTCACCCGCCCTGATGATCTATGGACAATTATAATTACGTCATTGTTTTTATCTTCCTCCCCCCCCCCTTTTTTTTTTCCTCAACATAAAAATCAAACGTACTTTTATCTGGCCTGGTCGTCCGTCTGCCAGGTTGACAAGCAGCATCCAATAATATTTCCACAAGACATAAATCAAATGACTTGTCAATAGGACGGAAAAATTCGCAAAGATATTGGCGGAATCGGGGTTTGTTTGACCAAGGGGGGTTTCCTTTGGCAAAGAGGAGGGGTGCTTTTGGTGTAACGGGGGTGGGGGTGTTCGTTTTGGGTCTTTCACAAGTGTGTATGTTCAGTCATCAATAAAATTCGACCTATTTTGGGGGAAGTGATATTGCCAGGTCTGTCGACATTCGTAATGGGATTAAGTCTAGACCGGCAAAATCAGTCGAAGATTTTTTTTTTTTTTCTGGATGAAATGGCGTCTCCTTTGAGTTTGTGGGCTCTGCCCCTTTGGCATGGAACATGGGGTGGAAAAGTAATAACTGTCAAAGTGTGTGTGGGGCGGGCGAGTTGTGGAGTCGGAGTTATAGGGGGTGGGGGCATTGGTGGTTTATGTTGAAGGATGGTTGAGTTGGGGATCGATTGATTTTAAACGTCCATAAAAGTTTAATGTGTCGGGTATATGTGTGGGGGACATATGTGAGGCGGGCACACATGTATGAGGGAACATATGAGTGGCGGAACATGTTTGGCGAGCACATACGTATGGGAAAACTTGTGTGGGGGAATATATGTGTTGTGGAAAATCTATCTTATATATATATATATATATTTGGGGTAATATGTGTGGATAGCAAATACGTGTGAAGGCTCATATGTGTGACGTAAAAATATCTGTGGCGCACATATGTGTGGCGGTAGATATGCACATTAGGGAAACATATTGGTGGCTTGGATGTTTGTCGTCCAGTATATGTTAGGAATGATATGTGTTCGTGTCAGTTGTGTAAGGTTGATGTGTTAGTTTGATGTGTTTGTGTCACAGCATATGTTAAGGCATGTGTGTGTGTGGGGTGGGGGGGCGTAAGAAACGACCTTTGAAAGAACCTTTCTGTTCACTTTGGTTGTTCTTAATTAATTGCCCGCTGGTTTCAAAATAATTTCCAGGCAACTAAAATAATGGATGATCCTTCATATCAGTAAATAATAAATTCATGGATAAAAGGATGATTAATGGTTCATTGATGGCTTGGTGAGTGTGGTCAGGTAGGTGGGTAAAGGTGATCGGTCGGATGACTGGTAGACGATTGGCCCGATCGTTAGATGATGGGCGAGTCTGAAGATTGGGGATGAATGATTGGCGAGTGGATCTAGGTACACAGATGTGCATGATATTGGGATAGTTGTATTGCTGGTACAAGAATCTCACGATATTTTGATAGTTGTATTGGTAATTTGATATAGAATGGGAGCATCGTTGAATAGGAGATATCTTGATGGATATACTATCATTGTTGGGTAGTTGGATGGCGGGACGGGTATTTGAATAGTGGATGATGGATGGATGACGGCTGGTTGTGTAGTTTAGCTGTTGGGTGTGTATTTAATTGATGGATTTGAAAATTTGGTGGTTGAGGTGTGTCTGGATGCTAAATGGATACATCAGCTGGTTTGGATGTGGATTGCTAATTTGATTCACATGAATGCAATTTTTTAATCCTTTATATTAATATTGCTTTTGTTCGTGGGTTCAGGGCAAAATATTCAAGAGGCTAATTGACCCATTTCCCGTCAACCTATCGAGGTGATACTTGGCACATAGACTCGTTGCCAACGAAAACAAATTCTTTCAAATTTTCAGTCCAACGCCAAACCCCACAAGTTTTAATTTTTCTGTTTTTCAAGGGGAGAATGACGGAAACATGTTGACACTGATTTCACGAAATAAAATTTCCCGATAACTGCACTAAATGAGATTCTTAACAATTTTTTTTTTTTTTACTTTTAATAATTATATTTTTTTAATATTTAAACTTTTTACAATATTCAAAAAAAAAAAAATTTAATTTTTCTTTTTTTAAAGGGGAAAATGACGGAAACATGTTGACACTGATTTCACGAAATAAAATTTCCCGATAACTTCACTAAATGAGATTCTTAACAATTTTTTTTTTTTTACTTTTAATAATTATATTTTCTTAATATTTCAACGTTTTACAATAGTCAAAAAAAAAAAAACTGTTATTCAGGAAACTTATTTACAAAAGTAACACATTTAAATAATACAAAAAGTTTCTTGGTATTTTTATTTTTTTTATTTTTTATTATTATTTTTTTTAAATTCAAAATAATTCAATACATATACAGAGTAAAACTAACATAATTACAGGCAAATTTTCTGAAGTTTGAACTGAACAAAATGTTAACATTGTGATAGTGTGTACTAAATTGAACATTAGTGTAAATTACTAATTTTTTAACATGATGTCTAAATGAGTAAAGGATTTACACTCAAAGCTTTGTTTTAGGGGTTGTTTAATGTATTACAAAATTTGAATCACGTTGAAAAAATGACTAGTTAATGTAAACACAATAATGATAGATTAATGAGTGATTAATGTGTGGTTGAGCGGCTGACATTAAAACGCCATAGCAGTGACAAGTTCCCGTCTTTCTCTCTCCCCTCTCCTCTCTCTCTCTCTCTCTCTGACATTCTTGGATATTTCTGTTTATATTATACCAGACAAAATTTTGTCTTAAAACAACAGTGATATTTGTTTAATGTGCATCGTCATACCTGTTGTGTTCACAGTGCAAACACTCCTATTTTTAAAAAAAAACTTACATCGTTAAGCAGACCTGTCACTCTACTGGTCCCTGTTCAATCTGTCACACCCCCCCCCCTTCAAAAAAAAAAAAATTAAACTCCTGCCATTGGCGTTTCCCCGCGTCGAGTTTGATGACTTATGAAAACAGAAACACGATTTAATGAACATTGCCGTCACGGTCGCCTATAAATTATACCATGGAGACAGTCTATACTACTGTACTATGTCGGGCAAGCGTTAATCTAGTTGTCTTGTATCGTACAGATATACCCAAGTGCGGAACTGACAGGTGATGTAGGGGAAAGCAACACCATCGGTCGGTTTTACAATTACTGCGCCTATGACTGTGAGGGATTTTTATTTTAAGATTCTACCATTTGGTTCATACGATGTTAAATATTGTAAATTTTACTTCTAATAATAATATGGTGTCTTGAAGTAGACGCGCTCATCTGTCATTTCCATATAAAGTTCTCATGCACACCAATTACGTCGAAAGAGGGAAAATTATAATGCATTGTAGGTTCTTTGAAAATAACACCAACCTGGCCATGTGATTTGAGGTTTGGAATATTCAACTTCGCAAGTATTTTAAACTATGGGAGAAAACAACAATCTAGACTACTTAATTTAGAACGTTCTTGTGATTACATAACTTGTAACAACCCCCCCCCCCCAACCCTTTAAAAAAATTAAACACCTGCAAATACACATTTTAAACAAGTTAACCAGTAACAAACTGACCTAGTTACACAACAAGTAGGAGCAGGTATATCCAAATAGAATGCGAAAAACAGTCCCCTCTTTGCCCATATTTTTTTCCAAACTAAGCCCCAACCCCATTTTTACAAACAACCCCATGTAGGTCCCATATTGCCATCGTGTGTACCAGGTCGTAACAAAACCATGTAGGTCCCGTATTGCCATCGTGTGTACCAGGTCGTAACAAACCCATGTAGGTCCCATATTGCCATCGTATATACCAGGTCGTAACAAAACCATATAGGTCCCATGTTGCCATCGTGTATACCAGGTCGTAACAAACCCATGTAGGTCCCATATTGCCATCGTGTGTACCAGGTCGTAATTAGGTCCCATATTGCCATCGTGTGTACCAGGTCGTAACAAACCCATGTAGGTCCCATATTGCCATCGTGTGTACCAGGTCGTAATAAACCCATGTAGGTCCCGTATTGCCATCGTGTGTACCAGGTCGTAACAAACCCATGTAGGTCCCATATTGCCATCTTGTACACCAGGTCGTAACAAACCCATGTAGGTCCCATATTGCCATCGTGTATACCAGGTCGTAACAAACCCATGTAGGTCCCATATTGCCATCGTGTATACCAGGTCGTAACAAACCCATGTAGTTCCCATATTGCCATCGTGTACACCAGGTCGTAATAAACCCATGTAGGTCCCGTACCGACATCGCGTAGACAAGGCAGTAATTGTCCTAACCGTGTGCGTCTACAAACAAAGAACATTGTTGTTTACAGTGCAGGCGGTACCCCCGCGGTGCTCACATGGCGCGTGACATTTCGCTCCCCGTGCCGTGGTCCACAGATTCGCGGGAGGTTCTCACCTGATGTCACGTGATCGCTGTAAATAAAGTCACGTTCCAAAGAGGAGAAGCAGACGGGTGAGTTGCCAACCTGCTCCAGGGGCTCCAGTAAAAAAAAATTTTGGACTCCGATGCACACTCTGGTTCAGAATTTGATACTCTTTCACAACTCCAGAACGAATACCCACTTCGATGCTTCATGAAATACTTGACTTCGTTGACACCGCTTCGATACTTTGATGCTTCTTAGCACCTGTGATACTCACTTTGATACTTCTTCGATACCCATTCCGATACTTTGACCACGTCTTTGGGTCTCCGGATCAAGCCCCTTGTGTTTGATGTGTTTCTTTCAATCGGTGATGATGGCTTAGACGAAAAAATGCTGTTGAAAGTACAACACATTAATAAGAGTACACTGCTTGTTTTAACACCGATTCTTTTACCCTCTATCATGTGTGACCCCCGTCACTACTCCCACACTGCCATACGCCCCCACCCCCACACCGCCACCTCAACACGCCAGCTTCGAGTTACCTCTACTTCACTACAGTCCCCGATCCCCACTCCCTAATCTCAACTACTACACTCCCACTCACTCAATCCTCAATCCTCACTCCTCCCCCCCCCCCCCCCTTCCCACCTTCGAGTTACCTCTACTTCACCACAGCCCCCGATCCCCACCCCCTAATCTCAACTACCACCCTCCCCCTCCCTCAATCCCCAATCCCCCCTCCCCCCCCCCCCCCCACTCTTCCCATCTCAGACCAGAAGTTTCACGCACAAACAACCCAGCCACCGAGAGCCTTTCGGCGTGTGAGTTGATCTACGCACATGTCAATGTGTGTTGTTCTAAGAACACGTCCACACACATAGTGTTCTAAGCACACGCCAACAAGTGTCGTTCTATCACATGAACTTCAACTTCCTCCTTAACCAGTTAACAACACGTGACCGTTCATCTTCCATGACCTTCTCATCGAACGGTTCTCAAACACTATCTGCTGGCATCATTTATATTCTTGGTCCATTTTCCAAAAATAATAGATAACACTTTTAATCGTTGGAGCTTTTTTTTTTTTTTTGTTCTTTCTTTTTCTTGGTGACGTTTACATCCACGTCACCCGACATGGCAAGCTTCGTTGAAACCTTCGCTCCGTACTTCTTATTGGAGACACACCTTTGACATTCGTCACCTTGTGCCACCAGGCACGCTATGGCGTCATCCCGGAATACCAGATTCTAGAAACATACTTCAATTCATTTTGCACAGGGCACAGATGCGCATCGGTGTGCAATCGTTGCCTTACTGCATTATCAGGAGAGCAAAATAAGGAGTTGTTAAGAAATATATCTTCTTGTAGCTTCCATGAGCGTTGTGTGTATGCATATATATATATATATATGTATATATATATATATATATATTATATATATATGTGTGTGTGTGTTTTCTGGTAAAATCGGCGGTTCAAAACCTGTGGTACGCGTATCCATGGGGATACGCGGCGGACCCCTTGACTCTTGGGTTTACGCAAAAAAATAAATTGATATAGTCGGAAAAAAGAAAAAAAAAACAAACAACTAAACGTTTGGGGTGCCGAGCTCAAAGAAGTGCACCCTAACAGATGTTGTAGTCGGCTTGCTGTTACCATAACGTGGCTGCGTCCGGAGCTTGGGCGGCCCTATAAAGTTTTTTGTTTGATGGCGGAGCAATGGCTGATGTCTAAACACGACCTGTAACTATTGACGCTAATAGGGATGATGTAAAGAGGTGTTCAGCGGCTGTTTCTCTGGGTAGGTCAAGTTCTGCAAAAATAAGTGTTGTTTTTTAGAAATGTCCGTGCATGTTGTAGTGACGTCATTGGTTTGGAGCATCCGGTGAATAAGTCTCTCTTAACCAGCCTTTCAGTTACGTGTAGTTGTGTATTGTAATCAGTCTTTTGTGGCACTCCCACACCACCAAAAACTTTGTGGGCTTTTTTTGGAATGGAGTCTTATTAAATATTAGTTATTCCACCTGAGACCACCAACCCACGCTGTGGTGTAGCAAGGGGGTGCGGAGGTGGCCATCAGCCCAGAGTAGCACTTTTTTTCCATTCTTCTTGTAGAGGTGTGGCATTTTCGTAAAACTGAAGATTTGTGTGTGTGTAAGAAGGGTTGCAAAAATGTTGGTCCCCCCGGGTGGCAGTAACCGTCGCTCCGTCAGTAATCCGTGTCTGTAGATTTCATCAATCTGAGACCAGCATCGTCCCCGTCCCCCCAATCCCACCACAGATGCTGTTAGTTCTTCCCACGCAATAGTTACATCTTCAACGCTTACATGTATCTATATTGCTCCCGTAAAACACTCCAGAGCACTTCAGATCATTGCAGTGTCAGGGATCAGTGTTAAGTCCAAGTGCGGGCCGCTCACTGTAGCAGTGAACAACATTGCCATAGGACAGACGTTTTTTGTTGTATTTTTCTTCAGCTCGAGCATCTTGTGATGGTAATGTCTTTAAAACAATGTGTTGGGGGGGGGGGGGATATCTTAGACTGTGTCCAACTTCGTGGACGATTACAAAGATCATTGTCACTTTACAAGATGACATCTGCGGTTTATGAAAGAAATCTAAGCCGTGATTAAATATATATATATATATATATATAT
>CAXITT010000397.1:214240-228548 GCA_964033795.1 Lymnaea stagnalis | reverse complement strand
CTTGTTCCCTGGCAGAAACAATGTTCTTGTTCCCTGGCAGAAACAATGTTCTTGTTCCCTGGCAGAAACAATGTTCTTGTTCCCTGGCAGAAACAATGTTCTTGTTCCCTGGCAGAAACAATGTTCTTGTTCCCTGGCAGAAACAATGTTCTTGTTCCCTGGCAGAAACAATGTTCTCCCATCAGGACCACTTCCGTCGGATTCTTTCGGAACCTTTTTTTTTTATTTGTTCCTTTCTCTTTCTTCTTTTCTTTTTTTAAAATTTAAGATACATGAATCTACTTCCGTTCGAGTTCGAACAACATTCCTTTGTATAAATTGCTTTCGAACACATTGCTTTCGTACTAATTTCCGGATACCGGCTTTACTTCATGAGGACGATAATTTCATTTTTTTTTTTACAGGTCCTAACCATCTGTAGATAAAAATACCTTAACCAGTGATATGACCACTCAATCCTCCCCCCTCCCCCACACACACCTTTTTAAAAAATAACTTCTAGATTTAGAAATGTGAGTCGTTCAACTTATGGTGCGCGACTTGTAAAAGAAAAACAGCGACTCCCACATTGCATTTACACACTTAAAGTGTTCTCAGTTCTCAATCTATTTTCTAACACCGTGAGCGCTCATGGTGACGGGTTCTGGTTTTAACAGTTCTTGATATTTAGCCAACTATTTAAAGACTCAACTTCTATTTCTAACTTATAATAAAAATTAATTATTAAAAAAAAAAAAACTGGAAAGGGAAAAGGTGGTGAAGGGGGGCAAGAGGAAATTAAAAAAATGTTTAGAGAGTTCAAGTGGTCGGTGGCCATTTTTAAGTTAAACTGTCTAAATGAGAAGTGCGGCTTTGTGAGCTGTAAACGTCAGGCCGGGTTACTGAAGTCAGCGGGTCTAATCCCTGGTCAAGTCGTGCACTGCCAGATGTCGTGCAGTAGACCATTTTAAGTAAGTCGGTGAGTTCGACTACCACAACTTGGGTTAATGAAATGTTAATTTCAGTCGCTGTTATTTATTTATTTATTTTTTTGAAAGCACTTTCAGCAGACGATGTCATAGTTAGTTTGTGTACGGTCAAAGTCAAAAATTGAATCTCAATTTTGACTCACTTCCTGTTCTCCAATTTAGCTGAAACTGTGTACACTCACCCCCACACCCGATGACAACACAACCGTTCATGATCCAGTGACCTCCACTGACACCCCCTCCCCCGTTTTTATATACAAATTACTTTAACAAATATGAATTATGTATTTATGATAATTTATTTATTTTTTGGGTTGGAGGGGGGGGGGTGGGGGGTAGGGCATTTATTTGATACTTTTTAGTATATTTTTGGAAAAGCGTGTTTTTTTTTTGTGTTTCTTTTTTCTTTTTCTTTTTTGTTACGTGTTTTTCGTTTTCATTTGGTAATTTGATTTTTTTAGTTTTTATTTTTTGGGTTGGAGGGGGGGGGGTGGGGGGTAGGGCATTTATTTGATACTTTTTAGTATATTTTTGGAAAAGCGTGTTTTTTTTTTGTGTTTCTTTTTTCTTTTTCTTTTTTGTAACGTGTTTTTCGATATCATTTGGTAATTTGATATTTTTAGATGAATCTTTGCGAACGTGATTTTTTTTAAATTTTATTTTATTATAATTATTATTATTGTTTTAAAAGTATTATTCAGTTTTGAGCGTATGGCATGTTTTAGAAGAAGTTTGGGAAACAGGATATTTATTGTTAAAGGGAAACTCTTATTTTCAAAAACTAAAAATGTCACATTTTTTAGAAAAGTATAATGTTACGTCTCCGTCTAACCCGGTGTAACGACTATTTTTACATCCGGCGAATCTCATTCTGATTCTGCGGCGTTCACCCTTTCCGGTCGTTTGCAAATCACGTCACGCTAAAAATGACCCTTTTAGACCCCCCCTCCTCCCCTGACACAAAGTGTCACAAACTCTTTACCCCTCCCATACCCCTATAGTGTCACGTCACACCTAAACAAAAATCAAAACATACATAAAATGTGCACAACTAAACTAAGATTTTATTTGATTCTTTAACATTTTCCCATAATGGATTAGGATGTACTATTATTAGAAAGCTGTGACGCGAAACAATGAAGTCATCCACAAGCCCAATGTAAAAATGGCCGTCATTTGTCGCTATGCGCGACGGAGTTATATGGTACCGATTATACCTGGGGCAATTTCGACATCAAATTAATGTTGTTGTTTTTTTTAATTAATTGAATACAGTAATTTTTCAAAATTAGAAAATTATAATTTTTTTTGTAAAATCATGACGTCACAGATTGTTTGACACACCCCCCCCCCCGAGCGCGACGTAATTTGCGAAAGACCCCTTCTGAATATTTATTGATTTATGATAAAATAGTCACACAACACTCAAATGGTGCATAAAACACACTGAATGGTGTTGGGTGTTCTTGTCTCCAAAGTTATGTTTCTTCACTGAGTCATCCCCAAGTATAACTCCCATCCCCCCTCCAACCCCCTTCTCCCATCACCTCCCTCGAGACATGAGGTCCCCAAAACAGATGTGGCAATACAAAGTTGTTCAATTCAAGCTAAAGGGGCGGGTTGAACTCGTGAAAAATTACCAGGCACTACTCAACCAAACTCTTTTCTACCTCTCTCTCTCTCTCTCTCTATCTCTCTCTCTCTCTCTCTCTCTCTCGCTCTCTCTCTTTCCTCTTCCCCTCTCTCCCCTTCTCTCCCTCCCCTCCTCCCCCTTCTCTCCCTCCCCTCCTCCCCCTTCTCTCCCTCCCCTTCTCTCCCTCCATCCCCTTCTCTCCCTCCATCCCCTTCTCTCCCTCCCTCACTTTCTTTTTTTTCTTTCTCTCCCTTCTTCGCCCCTTCCTCCCTTTTCTCTCTTTCTCTTCCTTCTTAACCCATTCACCCCTCTCTCCCCCTCCCTCTCCCTCTCCCTTCTTCCTTCTCTCTCTTTTTTTCTTACTATCTTTTTTTCTAAATCTATTTTTTCATTATCACTCTGTCTCTCTCTCTCCCTCTCTATCTATCTCTTTCTCCCCCCCCTCTCTCTCCCTCTCTCTCTCTCTCTCCCTTCTTCCTTCTCTCTCTTTTTTTCTTTCTCTCTTTTTTTCTATCTCTCTTTTTTCTTTCTCTCTCTGTCTCTCTCTCTCCCTCTCTCTCTCTCTCTCTCTCCCCCCCCTCTCTCTCTCTCTCTCTCTCTCTCTCTCTCTCTCTCTCTCTCTCTCTCTCCCCATCCCACCTCATCCACTATTTTAAAACATTCCTTAAGATCATAACTTAATTAACCTGTGCACTCGGTGACCTTCAACCCGAGATGGTGTCCTATTTACAAAGTCACGGCACTTGTATAAAATAATCCTTCACAGCCTCCCCCACACCCTCTGAATCTCTCCACACACAGACCGTTGTCACATCTATGAGGGTCTCATAGCACAAGAAGTACCGTTTTGCCACAGCTGAGTGTCATCCAAAATCATTAACCCTTGTCCATCCATTACTCACGCTCTCCCCAGCCGCTCTTTCTCCGACCCCTCTCTTTCTCCGACCCCTGTCTCTCCGATCGCCTTATCCACAAGCCCCCTCTCCAAGCTCCCTCTGCCCTGATCCTCCTATCTCCCAGCACCTTATCTCCCAGACCCTATCTCTCAGCACCCTATCTCCGAGCACCCTTTCTCCCGATTACCATTTATGAATCTATTTTCATAATGGTCAAAGATAATATTTCTATTTCTCTCTCTCTCTCTCACACACAAACGTACACTGATCAGGGGCGAAATTTAGGGATGGGTTACATCGGACCAGCCCCATCCCCCATACCAAACCCCTTCCATCGGTGTAAGTTTAGGACAAAATGTTAAGATGTGTTTAACCCTCTGGAGACGGAGCCTTTTCGGGGTGTATGTGCCAAAAAGACGGAGCACTTTTTACGAGCTCGACACTCGAATTGCAAAAAAATTTATAAAAAATAAACTATTCCGTTAATATATGTATTATATATAGTCTTGTAGGAAATTGAATGAACTAATACAATCTTTATAAATCAAACTGAAATATCAAAATTTATGCAAATGAGCTACCTTATTTGCATAATTTATGCCTGTAATTTTTTGTTACACCTAGAATAAACATGACTTACTTATACCCATTGTGTGAATTTTTTGATGGATGAAGCCTGAATAAGTCCTAATACTTATTTTTTGGGGGGAAAAGGCCCATGAAGGCCCTTCAGACACCTCTGGCACATGGTTCTACTCCTTTTCCACCCACCCCCTATTTTTCAGTTGATACAGATACACTGTAAAAGGGCCCCATTTATGACCTAGGGACCTTCTCTGAAGCTGGATGTTTCTGAGAAAGTTGTCTGCATATCTATTGGTCTCTCTCATTTACACTTGAGTGATATTTAGTGTAAAAAATAGCATAAAGTACTCAAATGGGGTGCTTATGCCTTATTTATAGGACTTATGTTGTCTAAAAATTCAGAGGGGTCATCCCTGTCCGGAAATGTGTTTAATCAACGGAAGTTTGTTCGAACGGAAATTTGGTCGAACCGTTGAGCCGGCTTTGATTTCCAATCCGCCCCAAGAAGACTTTACCAGCAATATATTGATAAATATAAAATGATAAGACTAAAATCTAGCGCTGAAAGTAGTTCCGTGCCATATAATAAATACATTTTCCCGTCCGGATCCGCCGTTGACACGGGACAATTACAGGAAGTAAAACAATATATTTTTTTTAAATAGTTTCTTTCTCAGTTACATAATTGATCCACCTCTTAACCCCACCCGCAGTAGTCATTCACTTTTCCCCGAAAAATTTCCTTCTTCTTTCTACTCTCCTCATGTCTTCTCCCCCTTTCTTCTCTTCATTCTTCCCCTTCTCCTCGTCCGGTCCATCACCCTACCGGTATAATTTATGACCGACCTTTCCGTGGTCGATGTGGCGACAAAATGATGAGGGAGGGCTGAGACCATTGCTAGGGGTAGGAGAGGAACGGTTAGCCCCCGGCTCGCCTGAACCTCCCCTCCAACCCTACTCCCTTCCCCAACCGACAAAATACTAAAAATTTGTAGTCGAGTACCAAGTTACCAACCAGCCACAAATACACACACACAAAAAAAAGAGGGAGGGGACGGGCATCACTACACCATTGATAGTACTCGTCTCAGACACCCCCGGCATCGCTTGGGCGCCGTAGCGTTCAGAAGACGATGAAGAAGAAGAAGAAAACGATTCCGGTTTTGAAAAAATCCACGTCAAACGCGAACGCCCGAAAATAAGGGGGAAAATTGAATACCGCGGTAGCCCCTCTTTGCTCGTGATATCAACCGCGTGACTCGTTTTGCGAGCTATGTGGCGAGGGCTCGGGTCGCCTCGCGCTTTAATGACTTCTCTCCCCTAAACACCGCACAGGTGGTTTCAAGGGGGGAAAAGGTGGGCGAACGAAAGGGGAAAGAGAGAGAGAGGGAGAGGAGTTTGGGACTTTCAAAAAGTTACTGTGTTGTGATTTTTTTTTCCTTCTCCGGAAAGTTGTTGCCCGTAGTTTGAACGATCGGACCTGGTTTCTTTAAAAATGTGATTGAACCAGTGTCGCCGGATTTGGTACCTGTTGAATTTTACTGCACGTTGTGTGATATTCAAGATTATGTAATCATTTTAGAAACAGTGCCGAGACTTCCGATTCGATGTGTATTAGGACCACTGGTCTCATTCACAAGCATTATTCTGGCGACACCAAACATTTCGTGTGTGTTTATGTCATTAAAAACAAAAACTGAATGGCTTCGTTCAGTCGTTGGATAAAACTTTTTCTTGAAGCTGAGACACGGACTTAAACATAACGAAAGTAAGTTACGAAATATTTCTTTTTATTTTACAATTATTTTTGTGTACTTATCCTTTTTAGTGATCATTTTTACCGATGTGTGGATGTGCGTCTTCATCGTATTTGCCTGCGCCTTCTTGCGGCTGTTCCTGGTGTTGCAGCTGTAGCTGTTGTCACTGCTGTCACTGTTGTTTATTTTGATGAACTTTGCTTCAAGAAGACCGTTTTTTTAATTTTAAAATCATCATCTCAGCAGTTGTTATCTTTAGATTTGTGGACGCCATGGACTGACGAAGGCTAGAGACTATTTTATTTACTTTATTTAGTTTCGTTTTACTAAACTCAAAACTCAGACCGTGGACATTTTTTTAAAAACGTTTCATCAAGTTATTCTTCGAACCAGTTTTGTCATTGACCAATCATATGCATTTAATATGACTCTCAATCCCTCGAGGTGATTGGATACATCAGCTTTGATGGACATTATTAATATGCAAGCACACATAATGAACAAAGCAACACACACACAAAGGGGTGTTCATGACTTTTCAATATGGACTATGTGTGAATATTTGGATTTTGTTTAATCAATATGTATTGTGATCACACTTTGATGATGTGAAAAGTTTGTACATGCTATGACGATGTGAAATGTGTGCACATGCTATGACGATGTGAAATGTGTGCACATGCTATAACGATGTGAAATGTGTGCACATGCTATGACGATGTGAAATGTGTGCACATGCTATGACGATGTGAAATGTGTGCACATGCTATGACGATGTGAAATGTGTGCACATGCTATGACGATGTGAAATGTGTGCACATGCTATGACGATGTGAAATGAGTGTATACATGCCTTGACGATGTGAAAAATGTGTACATGATTTGATGATGTGAAATGTGTGTACATGTTATGACGATATATATCATAGTATTATATGGGTCCACAATTAGATTTTTGATACTTCATCATGTGTACAAAATATGAGGGTGTACAAGGAGCATAAACGTTTATACATCTGATGGTTCGATATCATGTATCAACAAAATCTGAGTGTGCGAGATGTGTAGTCTTGAATGGTGTACAGTTTATAAGGTTACGATCAGAGTCAGAGCGTAAAAAAACATGCTAACTAAATGGCATTTTAGGGGGTGCTAATACTAAAATGCGGTAATCATAATCGAGATCAGGTAGGGTTTTGGTTCCCTGCTCCCTGTCATTCAGTTACGCTGCAAAGTGGGCGCTTTTTAAATCCCCATTCAAGAATGCAATAACTTCAGATACCCCCTCATGTACCATATATCGTACACGTGTACAAATAGACACTGTTATATATAGTACACGTGCACAAATATACACACTCATATATCTGTTTCAACTTGATCCCGTAGTGTCAAATCACTGATACCCACCACTGCCCGTGTGTTTTACAAGGCCCCTCTGATAAGAGGTTGATAGCAGGGGCAAATCACCCACGGGCCCTACTCTCCAGGGGACCCAGAAGAGAGCGATTGGCGGCTACAAAGTCCTGTAATCAACTGGGTATACAGTTCGCCAACAGTTCTCAAGTGTGCTCGAGAGACCCTCTGTGGACTCTCTACATCTTCCAGTATCCCTCACGAGATTTATGACATTCAAAAAGTCAAACTTTCAGTACTGGGCTCAGTTGGTTAAACACTGGGGTAGGCTTTCAAGTTGTAATTCTGTTAAATCAATGCTATCACCTTGGCTCTGATTTATTGATAGAAACAAAAATACTGTTCTCTTGCTATCCAATCTCTTACCATCCGATATAACTTTAAACGTTGAATTTGAAATAGAAAAACAATTGCCTCTATTAAACCCCTCCGAATGATTACGTACAGACTGGTCAATCACAAGGCCACCAACAGTTTCAGAAACATCACGTCCCACGTAAGCAGCCGATAAACTTCGTAATGGTCCTTTTTTTATGGTGGGTGGGGGCGTGGCTATACTCACTTTGTTTTATAAACTTGTTAACTAACGTAATGTGGTATAATTTCACTCGATTGTGCTCAGTGGCGTGGGAACGGAGGGGGAGGGGGGCTGAGGAGGGGTTGGTCAGCCCCGGGGCGGCACTTTAATTGTTTACAGTTAGGGGCGGCATTTTGAGCCAAATGCTGAGTTATTTTCATGAAAGGGGGCAGGCATAAAACTCCCCCCTCCCTTTGCTGGCACCAGTTCTAGCTACACTACTGCTGCAGGTGTTGATAAAAAAATATATATTTTGTTATTCAATGCACTACCGTTGTTGTTGTTGGAGCGTATCCGGGTCTTTTGAAACGCTGAATTTAATCTTGAAAATTTTGTTCCGTGGGCGTTAAAAGATCTGCGTGCAACTTTTTTAATTTAACAGTCGTGACGTCTCAATAGTAAAAAAAAAAAAATATAACATTTGTTCTTCCTCTGATTGGTGGACAACTCCCAAACCCTACTCTTCAATACGACATCACACCACAATTGTTTTGACTTTAGGCGGACAAAGGAGGAGAATAATCCCGAATGTCGTCGTTTGACTTAACATTAGAGGTCACGTTTTAGTTTTTGTCAAGGTCAGTCAGCTATCGAAAATTATTATGGACGATTTCGACTCTCAGAAGAGAAAACAAAAATGGCGGCATGGCTAGAAATGACGAGACATAAAGAGAGACATGTTGAAAGGTCTCTCATCACTATTGGAAATGTCTTGAAGTTTTTTTTTTTAAAAGGGAGGGTGGCGCTGCACTTTAGTGCCAGCTTGAATGACATGTCCCAGTGGGGCAGTCCCTCCGTGCAGTGAGCAGCCCCCCCTCCCCCCACACACACACACACACATTAGTACGACTACAGCTGCCCCGTTCACTTAGTGCCGGAAGACGGAAAAGGGAAACTGGAAGAGGTGGGGTTGTGTGTTGACCCCTGCCCCCTCTCGCTTACCCCACCCCCAACCCCCACAGTTGTTAAAAAATGTATGGTCATTTTAAAACAAATTAACGTTTAAAATAATTTCATGATCTCATCATGAGTAGCCAGCTACATAGCCCCGCCCAAACAATGGCGGTGGGCGAGGCCTGAACTTCCCATCTACTCAAGTTCCTTGACAGAACATGCACTCACGTATAACGCACGTCATGTTGTAAGAATCCTAATTAGTGCTCCATCCTCTCCCCATCCCCTCAGGGGATCAGGTTCGCAACCGTACACTTTTTTCACGCCCCTGATCTTTATTAATATTCTAATGTCCCACCCTCTTTTCTACCGCAGATTTACGACACCATATTTAAAGACTATTACCGTGAAAACAAAAGAAAATAGTACGCACCAAACCGCACTCGCGGTATATTTTAGAATCTCTTCTAGCGCCGTCATCGGGAATTTTATTGAGTGCAATCTGCTGCCACCTGGTGGTAGTCTTAATGACTTTGTTACATAGAGAATTATGGATTTTGTTGATTTTGGTGCGATTTTTTAAAAGCAACCTTCTAATACATTCTGGGGGGGGGGGGATATATTCTTATGATGTTTATGAATTAATGATGGATACCCGTGTAGGAAATTTACAAGGAATTAAAGTGAAGTAAACCTTATGAGTTAAAGGTAGATTTTAGTCCTGGAAGGTGGTGCTAAAATACTTGGCCCGCCCCGGACAGCACTAAACCCAAGCTACCCCACCGGGGGGTTGTAATGTTGCAATTGGGACAATCAAAATGTCGGAGTACATTGACTCATGGAGATTTCATCAACATTTGCCCACATCCCAAACAACGTTAACAAATGTCACTTTCAGTGTTACAGTTGCAGTTTGCTAGTGCTCCGTTACAGTGTGCTAGTGTTACAGTTGCAGTGTGCTAGTGCTCCGTTACAGAGTGCTAGTGCTCCGTTACAGTGTGCTAGTGCTCCGTTACAGTGTGCTAGTGCTCCGTTACAGTGTGCTAGTGCTCCGTTACAGTGTGCTAGTGCTCCGTTACAGTGTGCTAGTGCTCCGTTACAGTGTGCTAGTGCTCCGTTACAGAGTGCTAGTGCTCCGTTACAGAGTGCTAATGCTCCGCTACAGAGTGCTAGTGCTCCGTTACAGAGTGCTAGTGCTCCGTTACAGAGTTCTAGGGCTCCGTTACAGTGTGCTAGTGCTCCGCTACAGACTTATGCTAGTGCATCTTTCCAATAAGCTAGTGCAGTAAACGTTGAGTGTATTAGGATGAGTTAAAATGCTTAGCAAATGTATTGAATTTTTTTAAAGAATCAACCAATGGTCATGGCATGACGAAATATAGACGTGAAGTAATTAAATGCGCGCATGCGCAGTGAATAGTTTGTACGCCAGGGTCGGGCCGCCGTTACTCTCCAAACGTGTCTCAGACAGCCGACACCAGTCCTCTCGTGTTCAGCGCGTGCAATCCGACCCATACGTCATCAACTGCTACACGGAGAGACCCCCTTGACAGTGGTGTCCGAATCCTGTCATTAGTGACCGGTTGAAACAAATAACATACGCTATAAAGCTGTCGTTGTCTTTTCACAACAGCAAGACCACAAAAAAAAAACAAAAAAAAACAACATCGCTCACATTGTAAGGACCCGTTCTTTAAATAAATTGATATTTCTCACTGTCTCCTACGGTGACTCTCTGTAAGACAGCGGTGCTCAACCTGTGGGTCGCGACCCCTTTGGGGGTCGAACGACCCTCGCACAGGGGTCGTCTAAGACCATCGGAAAACACATATTTATGAGGTAACAACGCAAGTAATTTATTATTGGGGGTCATCCCAACATTAGGAACTGTACGAAACAGTCGCGGCATTAGAACCGCTGCCGTAAGAGATCCGTTTCATTTGAACTGGGCAGTGGCTACATAAACGAGACCGAATGCGGCTCCGTGTTGAAGGAAAGGTTTGGTCTCGGTAAGATGCTTATCACAGTGGTTGGACTGGACTCGGTGTTGGGGCCTAGGCTAATGTGACACTAAGAGGCGTCAACACCAGGTCATCGCATCGTGTTGGTTGGCGGATGTTTGGAGACTCTGTGGACAGTAGGTTATCACATGGTGTTGTACGTTTGCCGAATATGTAGCAATAGGTGGTGTATGTTTGTTGACGTATGTGGTCAGTTGATCTTCACAGAGTGATTGGTGCAAGATTGTTGACTCTGTTAATGTGACAACAGGTCATCACAAACTGATTGGTGTATGTTTATTTGATAAAATTCGTTTCATTCCCATGTCTATCCCACCCCACACAAACTATGATGTCCATGTTCTCCCACACCCCCACACCCAAACCCAATATGTGCCCCCTCTTCACTTACACAAATAGATACAAATCCCTTGCCTCTACCGCTCTCTCTCTCTCTCTTTCTCTCTCCCCCTCTCTGTCTCTCCCCCTCTCTCTCTCTCTCCCCCTCTCTCTTTCTCTCTCTCTCTCTTTCTCTCTCCCCCTCTCTGTCTCTCCCCCTCTCTCTCTCTCTCCCCCTCTCTCTCTCTCCCCCTCTCTCTCTTTCTCTCTCCCCCTCTCTCTCTCTCCCTGTCTTTTTCTCTCTTCTCTCTCCCTACCTCTGTCCCCCTTTTCTCTCTCTCTGTCTCCCCCCTCTCTCTGTCTCTCTCTGCGTCTCTCAGTCTCCTCCTCTCTCTCCCTCTTACTCTCCCCCCCCCAATCTCTCTCTCCCTTATCTATCCCCGCTTCCATTTGCCATTTATATCAAATCACGTGCACAATAAATAAGCGGTGCATAATTACCCAACGCAAACGTGTACATTTATGATTTCCGTAATGCGTCACGTGACCAGGGATAGTTTAACATTTAGAACCCTCACCCCCACCCACTCCCACCCGGCCAGGCAGTGTACAAAATACCACTAGAAGTAGCACATTAGTCCCACACAAAAAATGTATACCGGTACCCAGTGTCACCCATCTTAAGTGATAGTTTATAGACCAGGTATGCACAGTCCGAACATGGACTTTTATTTTATTTTTTTATTTTATTATTAGCTGAGAAATAATATCATGAGTTTAAAAAAAAATTAATATGATATTGTAGCCTAATGCATAACTGAAATAGAATTTTCAAAGGTTACTTATAAGTTAGTTTGGTAATTTACAAAATAAGTTAAGTAATATTGGTATCTGACATACTGTTGATAATTTACTTATGATTTTAATAAAACTGGCATAATGTTGCTAACTGACATAATGTTGTTAACTGACATAACATTGACACGTTATGTTAAAAGATGCAATTATTATTGTTTTTTCAAGTTCTAAATCGTGGTATTCATAATGATCTTGAAAGAAATTGATATAAAAACGCCAAGTAGAGTAAATTGTTAACAGACACGTTGGAGGCCACAGAGCTCTCTTATCGACTCCAGTCACGACTCCGATGTTTATATAACAACGTTTGCGTCAAGATTCGGATTTTCACAGCCTCTATGGATATATATATATATATACGTGTGTGTATTTAGACAAGCTCACCGGCAAGTGAAAATAAATAAAACTGACAAAATCTACATAATGTTAAGTACATTGCTAACAGGGCCGCCTTAACTGCTACCATAGCACACTACGCACCGAACTAAGCTGTGCCGTGGCCGAGTGGGGCCTTGTCATTGAGAGTGAGGCCCTGTCATTGCGAGTGGGGGGTTGTCATTGCACTGGGGCCCTATCATTGGGATTTCGGCCCTATTACTGGGAGTGGTGGGGGTGGTTAAGGATATATGTCATAGTCACTATGGCCCCTAGTTTGTGCGACCCCACCCCCCTGTTCAACTGCCTATGCTATAACTATAAGATGGCGCTAAAATAAACATATTGTTTTAAGGGTGGGATCTGGGGAGAGTCAACCCTCTCCGATTCCGAAATTACCTGAAAAAGCAAACAACCAAACAAAGACAGAAACAAAATATTTGTATTTAGCATTCTTATTATAAGGCGTATAGTTACACTTTACTAGATAAAGAGTTTAAAAAATAAATAATGTTGTACATTTTAATGTGCAGACATATTTATAAATATATATTTATATAATCTTGTGTTCCACTTTATCACGCATATCTGCCCTAAGAGTCGGCGTCCATACCGTCTCTTGAAAAATCTCAAACCCATCCATGGGTTTATTCATACACTATTCATACACCATTCACAATATCCACCGTTCAGAGCCACACAATCGCAAGTGCCAGGTTACCGGCATACTTCGCAGCAATATTCGGTCTGATGAAAAGGGGAAGGACTGGGGAGACGGGGGGGGGGGGGGAAAAAGGGGGTTGCGGTGCGGGAGGGGGGGAANATTAGCAGTTCAAGTCTTAAAACATCAGTCATAGCAGTTTATTTCCCTTTCTTTTTCAAACTGTGCAATATTCTTCGGTGTCTTCATATTAGCCTAGTTTTAGAACCCTCTTTTTGTATACCCATGCTTTACAATCCGTTTCCGATGTTTAATTTATTTATAAGCTCGTTACGGTTTCTCTAGGTCCCCTTCCCCCATCCATCCTTTTAACCCAGCGGTTCCTAACCCTACCCACCCGTCTCCTTTATCACAATCTTATACAATATATGCTGCTTGCCTGTGGCCCCATTCAGACCCATTTTTCTTAAAAATGGGTCTGAATGGGGCCACAGGCAAGCAGCATATATTGTATAAGATTGTGATAAAGGAGACGGGTGGGTAGGGTTAGGAACCGCTGGGTTAAAAGGATGGATGGGGGAAGGGGACCTAGAGAAACCGTAACGAGCTTATAAATAAATTAAACATCGGAAACGGATTGTAAAGCATGGGTATACAAAAAGAGGGTTCTAAAACTAGGCTAATATGAAGACACCGAAGAATATTGCACAGTTTGAAAAAGAAAGGGAAATAAACTGCTATGACTGATGTTTTAAGACTTGAACTGCTAATTAATTACTATTCAAATTGTAACACACTAACGCGAATAATTCTTTTTTTCTAATCAATCTTTTTTATATGCTTAATACAGCTTGTAAATTAAAATACAGCTGGAACGTGTGGACATTGCGAGATTGGCTGTTAAGTTATACCAGTGGTTGGCAAACTCATTACTCAAAAAGAGCCAAAAATCAGCTGGGCGATTTAAAAAAATGTTGAGAGCCAAATTTCTTTTCAAGAACCTGTGAAGAACGCTGTTTTTCGAAGTCAACCCCGATTTGTGGCTGACTGGCCGAGCCGCACTCAGGTCTCTAAAGAGCTGCATGTGGCTCGTGAGCCGTGATTCGCCGACCACTGAGTTATACCATGGCACGTGACTCCATTCGGGAACACCTCATTATGATTGGAGTCTTGAGATGCAATGTACGTACTTGATGCGTAAACATCATGTCATGGTATCATCCTCGTTCATGTAAATGGGGGAAGGAGGAAGGGAGATTAGGTTTCTGCCCTGTTATAAAGTTAATCTGCGCGCAGAATCTTGGAGAAATTGGTTAGCGCAGTGCACTAATTTCACCCCCCCCCCCCCC
>CAXITT010000397.1:202554-213926 GCA_964033795.1 Lymnaea stagnalis | reverse complement strand
AACCGCTACAGGAATACCTCAAGTGTTGGCAGCATGCTAGAAACACTAGGCTGGTCACCATTGGAGGAACGACGACGACAATCCAGGCTCTCCATGATGTACAAGATAAATAATGGGCTGGTACACTGTTCCAGTATTAAACAGAAACTCGTCCCTCTCCCACATAGACAGCGACGAGGCCATGACAGGCAATTCAGGCTCATACCAGCAAGAAGCCAGTACAGGAGCTGCTCATTCCTGCCCAAGACAATCAGAGACTGGAAAAAGCTTTCAAAAGGAACGGTTGAGGCGACAACACTAGACACATTTGTGTCTATTGCCTGAAGCCTTCAAACCCCTAGTGCATGATTCCCTCACAAAGTGGCACTGGAAATCAGTGAAATTTCCTCATCAACACCAGGAACAGAAACATTGCAAATCCCATCTACATGCATAGGAGCCAAAATGATCAATAAATTGATCGTGGTCCCTTAAGATATAGAAGAAGAAGAAGAATGATACAAAACATTTTGCCGACCCCTGATCTACTCGATACTGACTTGATCCCAGACGCACGCTGACTCCATTTACGCGATGATGACTTGGTCCAAGACACACGCTGACTCCATCTACGCGATACTGACTTGGTCCAAGACACACGATGACTCTATCTTCACGATACTGACTTGATACAACACTCGCTGACTCCATCTACACGATACTGACTTGATCCAAGACGCACGCTGACTCCATCTACGCGATGATGAATTGGTCCAAGACACACGCTGACTCCATCTTCTCGATACTGACTCGGTCCAAGACACACGCTGACTCCATATTCACGATACTGACTTGATACAACACTCGCTGACTCCATCTACACGATACTGACCTGATCCAAGACGCACGCTGACTCCATCTACGCGATGATGACTTGGTCCAAGACACACGCTGACTCCATCTACACGATACTGACTTGGTCCAAGACACACGCTGACTCCATCTTCACGATACTGACTTGATACAACACTCGCTGACTCCATCTACACGATACTGACTTGATCCAAGACGCACGCTGACTCCATCTACTCGATGATGACTTGGTCCAAGACACACGCTGACTCCATCTACTCGATACTGACTCGGTCCAAGACACACGCTGACTCCATCTACACGATACTGACTTGATACAAGACACGCTGACTCCATCTACGCGATACTGGCTTGATACAAGACACACGCTGACTCCATCTACGCGACACTGACTTGGTCCAAGACGCGCGCTAACTCCATCTATAACATAAACTTATAACGAGTGCATTTATTTCATTGTACTACAGTTTGATCAGATTTGCTATAAAATTGACCGGATCCGGGCAAAGTTTTCCTACACAACATCCTAAAATGTTGCCCGTGTAATTACACCTCGAGTAATGACCTTGCTGTAACGACCTTCGAGCCATATTCTGACATGTAACGACATTCACTTAATAGCTTCCCTGAAGTGATCCATATTATTCCCCCCACCCCCTTTTTTCCCCCATGAGTGCTGGCAGTGACCTCCCCCAAGTAACGACCTTTTTCTAATCACCTCCCTGGGGCGCTCGGAATAAACGAACGCCCTCCTCATAGTCGAGATGTGCAGATTTGGGACAAACCTTAGAAGATGGTGTGTTTTTCCCCCTTCTCTTTCACTTTCTCGTTCTTTCTCACAAGTTTTTTTTCCCCCTCCCCTCTTAAGTCATTGATTGCGAGTTAACCCAAAAAGATATCTTTTTTTAATTTAAAAAAAACAAAAAAACTCTTTCATTCCTTCTATCTTTTCCGTCTACTTAGCCATAGATAACCTTTGCGTTTCACGCTCTCTCTGTCTTCACTCTCTCTCTCTCTCCCTCTCTCTCTCTCTCCCTCTCTCTCTCTCTCTTTCTCTCTCTCTCTCTTTCTCTGTCTCTCTCTCTCTTTCTGTCTTTATCTATCCCCCTCTCTCTCCGTATGTCTCTCCTTGTCTTTGCCCTCTCTGTCTGTCTCTTTCTCTCCCTTTCTCTATTCATCTCTCTCTCTGCCTTTCTCTATTCATCTCTCTCTGCCTCTATCTCTTTTTTTCTCTTTCTATACCCCCCTCTCTCAGGCTCTTTCTGTGCCTCTATCACTCTCTGTCACTCTCTCTATCCACCCCTCTTTGTGATCGATCTCTTTCTTCCTCTTTCTTTCTCTCTCTTTCTCTTCCATTCCCTCTATCTGCCCCCCCTTTTTTTTCTCCTTCTCTTCTACAGCGCAATCAAATGAGGTCTATCATTTTTGGTATTTCTATTTCGTTTAGCTTTCAGTTTCAGAATGACATGGGCTCTCATCTGTTCTATACAAACACTTTCAAATCTGTATACAATATATCCTATAGCAATCTTTCGAAATTTGTTCTAATTGTCAATCGGCGTGTCCACCCATGAACCGTAGTTTGGAGTGAATGTCAGCATCCAGTTTAAAAAAAAATTATTATTGAAAGAAAGTTTAACAATTCAATATGGTTTCATTCAACACAACTAATATATAGTTCTAAATCAAAATATCCGGGTCTACTTTTCAATGAACTCTACTCTCTAAGCCCTAGATACCAGTTTCACACAGTGACCGCCAAACGTTGGCTAGCTACAACACTACCCACTTATTGTATTGTTGTTGCAATTCGTGTTTTGCATTTTTTTTTTAAATAATAATAATAATAAATGCATTATAATACAAATGGATACAACTTTCCTGGGGCATAGAATAAAAAAAAAATGTTGTTGAAAAAGCCCGCACCGTCTGTTGTGGTAGTTGCCTTAAGGATACAACCCGGGCTGCGGATAAGTTGCCTTAAGGATATGCAACCCGGGTTGCTCAGTCAGCGGATATAGTACACGACTAATGATCAATTTCAAACTATTCTTTTATCGTCCGATTCCGGAAAATGACGCCAAGAAGGAAAAGCTCATCATTAGTTTTTGCTTTTTAAAAAATGTATTTATTTATTTATTTAGGCCTTTTTTTTTATAGCGCTTACCTTACAGCTCTAAGCGCTTTACAATTATTAAAAATATGTAAACTATTTAAACTTCTAAAGTAAAATAAAAATGAAAATCTAGAGACACTAGAATAGTAACTACAATGTGAAAAATAACTATAGAAACAGTATCTTAAACATTAAAATGGCTATAAAAACGAGTACACTTTGGCACGTTTTGGCCTATACTACAGGATCAACCCGAGACAGAAAATGAGGCAGGGCAAGGAAGGTGCATCACAGGTCATAGGCGGACCTAAACAGATGGGTTTTAGGGGACTTTTTGAAAGTGGACGAGGTTTCACAATGACGGATGTGGAAGGGGAGCTGGTTCCAGAACGTGGGCGCATGGAAGTAGAAGGAGCGTTCACCGATGGTCTTAGTTTTGGTTCTTGGGATTGAGAGGGTTCTATTGTCAATTGAAGAGCGTAGTTGTCTTGTTTGTGGAAGGGGAGCTGGTTCCAGAACGTGGGCGCATGGAAGTAGAAGGAGCGTTCACCGATGGTCTTAGTTTTGGTTCTTGGGATTGAGAGGGTTCTATTGTCAATTGAAGAGCGTAGTTGTCTTGTGGGGATGTAAGGAAGCAACAGTTCAGAGAGATATACAGAAATGTGAGGGTCAGTGAACGAGTTGAAGCATAGATTGGCAGACTTGTATTTGATGCGAGAGGATATTGAAAGCCAGTGGAGTTGCCTCATGTGTGGTTGAATGTGGTCATGTTTCTTTGATTTAAAAATGAGTCTGCATGTTGAGTTCTGTGCCTTCTGAAGTTTTTCTATGTGGTGTTGAGGAATGCCTGCGAGAAGAGTGTTACAGTTGTCAAATTTTGAAAGAATGAGTCAAGAGACGAGAGTTTTTTTTCCGGGAAAAAGCGTTAAAAAATACACATATTTTTTTCAGGCCATCCATCCACCCATCCAGGGGAGTGCGACTCCAGATAAACCAAACGTTTCGCCCTCACGGGGGTATTTTATAGTTCACAATGTGTATGTTGTGCATTGTTATTTGAATTTTTGTTATTGAAATTCGCAGCCCAAATGGCGCGGGGATTAGACCTTTCACTCCCAACAAATCACCCATATCTGCTGCTTTGAAAAAACGGATCATGGCACCCCCATTAAACCCCTTAACACCCCCTTCACCCTCTGCGACTCAGAGTCACCCCATTTCAAAGACCAAAGAAGAAGAAAAAATCCGAGTGAACTTTCTCCGTTGTTCGGAACGCAAATCAGGAGCTTTAAAAAATATATTGTCATTGTGGAGCGAGGTACTTTGATAGGGTCCGGAACAATGGACAAGGAACCGGCGCACTGAGTCCCTCGGTGTCAGGGAATAGAACACACACAAAATAAGGGACAAAAAAATATGTGGAGTCAGATTTATGGCGTTGGATTAGACGGGCTGAGTTTTTTTCTTTTTCTATTCAATAAAATATAGGTACAATCTGGATACTTCTGACAAATTCTTGCATATGATTAGACCATGTAGAATGTCATAGGATTGTCAGATTATTACAAGGGAAAGATTATTTTCATCTATTTTACATAATAAGTACATTCCCAAAATCCAAATTACGAGAAATGGAAAACTGTGTATTATGTCAAGTCTTAAAAAGAAACTTTTAAACAAAGACAAATACTATTTTGTGTTAAGTGAACTGGTTTAATAAGGAGAGTAACTCCCGCGGACACATTTGAAGAACTACATTACTCACACATCGTGGCTTCTCTTGCCCAAGCCTGCTTTACATAATGGGCAGGGGACAAAGAGACACAGTTAATGTAGACGCTGAGAACAATGTAATAAGCACAGACTCACGCACAAACACGCACTCACACACACACACATACTCATACACACAAACAAACTCACAAACACAAAGAGCAAAATGCTTTCGTATTACCAAAAACTGCATTCCAAGGGTCTTGTTCAATAACATGCAGGTTTTTAAAAAAAATTGATTTCCTGCACCGCCACCTAGCCCCCAATTTGAGAACGGCTGCCATAAACAAAGCGCGCCACGCAGTGGTGGCGTGGCATTTGGGAGTGGTACGGGGGTGCACTGTCACTTGTGTGAATTTGTGATTACTTGGATATCACAGGCTACAGGGGCACAGACGAAGAAAATAGCGTATGTGTGTTATGCTCCCTTACTTTCTCAACCCCCCCCCCCGTCATCCCTTCACCTTCTCCCCCTCTCCATCAACTCCCACTCTTTCTTTCTAACCCTCTATCTCCCTCCCGCCTGCTGACCCTCCTACTCTCCCCTCTTTCACTGTTCCTACCTCTCTCAGTCTCTATTTCTTTCTCAACCCCCTCTCTCGCTTTCTCTCTATCCTTATCTCTCTTCCTCCCTCCCTCTTTCCTTCTATCTCTCTTTTTCGACCTCTCTATCTCCTTTTCTGTCCCTCTCTCCTTCTCACCCTCCCTCTCTTTTTCTCTCCCTTCCCCTCTCCCCCTTCCTCCCGCTCTTTAGCTCTCTTTCCCCTCTCTATTTTTCTCCCACTCTCTGCCTCTCTCTCTCTCTCTCTCTCTTTCTTTCTGTGTGTTTGTATGTTTGTCATGTATCCAATGTTGATCGCGATCCACCGGCTTAAAACTATTGAAATCAACAACCTATTTTGTTACTCAAGACGGATACGTCATCCACGGTATGTTTATGCATCCCTCAATGGTATGTCCCCATGTTCTGTATGACAACCCCTCCCCCCTCTTGCCGCCCCTTATTCCCCCCCCTTCCCCATCCCCACCATGACTGACACTCGGTGCAGTAAGATTAACCTACCGCCGTCCATTAATGTCTCGGCATTAATTTACGCGCCGTCTTATCTCCCCTGCGTGAGAAAAACCAAGGGAAGGAATGCGTGCGCGTGAAAGAAAAGGTCAAATGTCAAACGGCCACACAAACAAAAAAACCAGCCCCGATGTAATATACTCTTGATCCGTTTCTCTCCTGCGTAAACAAAAATATATCCGCGCTAGATGGGCTTCCAATTACATTTTATTTGTTTACGAATTGGTAGAAAAGCAAGGAGTGGTTCGTGAAAGGTGTGGTGCACAATGTGGTGTGGCCAATTGGTAGAGGTTATTGGCAGGTGTGTAAATATCAAGCGTGAGTAGGTTACGAGTGTGTTTTTAGTGACGCGGATGGTTAGGTATTATGTTGTATGTATAGGTAGCGAGAATATGCTTAAGTAGTAGTAAGTTAGTAATAGTTGTTACTCATTTATCAGATATATTCTTCCTTAGGTTTCGTGTTGGCAGCTTCATACTTACTAATAATGTCTCTATTTCCACAGTACCCCCCCTAACCTTTTCCGCTCCATCAACTCTCCCACCCACTACTCCCGACCCAGCCAGTTGACCAAAGAAGCAGCTGTCAGCGTGGAATTACGACTCTTTTGAAACTGCCCAGCCGCCGACTTAACATCCCCCGTGCCGCAGAGCCACTACAAACCACGGTTTGAGCCCGACAGCCCGGCACAGATCCCCCGGAGTCATTAGATTGGGACCGGCAGCGTGTAGGCCTGCACTCAATCTAGCGCCCATTGCGCGCAAATGAAATTGGATCGACTTGATCTCTGGTGGTTCTCGGAATTTATATTTTGAAAAGAAAATTTTAAAAAAGAAAGGGAAGTGACGACATTTTAGAAGAGGGGAAAAATCTGCGTGAAAGCGGTGATAAGAAAAAGTGATCCCTGGCTAGAAATGTCCTCTCAATGAAACTGAATTTTAAGACTCGTTCTTTTTCTTTATCACTTACGATATAGAAAGCTTTACACGTAAACAAAGGGCCAAAGAGTTCTGCTACTACTTTATAAGGATAGTGGTGACAAACCTGGACTGTTCAATCCAAGTCCTCGGCTGCTGATTATAAGAGAAATAACACTGCAAACAAAAATAATTATAATAACAAGCCATCACATCTACCATCAAATCTACCATCTAATCAAATCTACCATCTAATCAAATCTACCATCTAATCAAATCTACCATCTATTTGTCATCGATACTCAAACGGAGTCTGAGTGATGAGGGAAAATAATGAAGTTGATTTTTGTCACAAAAGGAATTGCCACATCAAATAATTAATTTGTTCAATCCTACGGGAGATTTACTTCGGGAGCATGGCATGCAAATTTCGTTGCGTGCTGCTGGTGTTGATGGCGACAGCACTGCTGCCAACGCTGCGAGCCAATCTGGAAACCGCAAGTGTAAACTTCACGTTTCGGGAAGAGCAGGACGCCGGGACATACGTGGGAAACGTGGCGGTGGCCAGCGGACTGACCACGAAGATTACCCAGGTCGTCTTCTCCAGCCTGCATTTCACCATCTTAGACAACGACTACTTCCAGATGTCCCCCAGGAACGGGTCGATGACCTCCAAGAACAGGATCGACCGCGAGGCGGTTTGCCAAGGCCTGTTCGTGTGCAAGGTGTCCACATCGGTCTCTGTGTACAACGGGTCGTTCGAGCTGTACATGTTCATCACCGTGAACGTCGAGATCGAGGACATCAACGACAACGCGCCTAGGTTCAGCAGCGAATTCTTCGGCCTCTACGTCCCCGAGAATAACGCTGTGGACGACGAGCACCGCGTCAGCGCGGCAGTGGATTTGGACATCGGCATCAACTCGGTCGCCCAGTACAGTTTCCAGGATCCTTCGGGCACCTTCCGCCTCTCGGAGCACAAAAGCCCCGACGGCTCCTCGTACCTCGGGATAGTCATCAAGAGCGTTTTGGACAGAGAGACTCGCGATTTCTATCAGGTGACCATCGTGGCGACGGACGGGGGATTCCCAAAGAGGACCGGGTCCGTCGTGGTGAACATTACGGTCACCGACGTCAACGACAACGCCCCGGAGTTCCTCCAGCCGTCGTATAACGAGTCGGTCAGAGAAAACATGGAGCGAAACGTGCCGATCATCAAGGTGCAGGCGCGGGACAGGGACACCGGCAGCAACGCCGAGATCACCTACCAGTTCAGCTCCCGCGTGTCCGACAAGATCAAGGAGACGTTCTACATCGACCAGCGCACCGGGGAGATCTCCGCCAAAGGCTTGATCGACTACGAGCAAGATAAGCAGTTTCAGATGACGGTCGAGGCCGTGGATCACGGCACGACCCAGTTCTCGGTCAGGACGAGTGTCACGCTGTACGTGATGGACGAGAACGACAACGCCCCGGAGATCAACGTGAACCTCCCGCCAACGGGCACGGACGTTTTCGAAAGCGAATCCGCCGGGTATTTCATCTCCTACATCTCCGTCACCGACGTAGACAGCGGCGACAACGGGATCGTGGTGTGCGAGATGAGCGACCGGCATTTCTCGCTCGACAGGTTCGCCGAACTCGCCAACAACAAGTACAAGGTCGTCCTGGCGGAATCCGTCGACTACGAGCAGCATCATTCTCTGAAAGTGACCATCACGTGCACGGACCGCGGTCAGCCGCCCTTGTCGAGTTCGGCCGCCTTCACGGTGAACGTGAAAGATGTGAACGACAACCGGCCGCAGTTCACCCAGACGACTTACACCGGAACTGTCATGGAGAATCAGCAGCAGGAGCAGACGGTGCTCACGGTGACCGCTTACGACGCCGACAGTGGGGATTATGGGAAGGTCAGTTACTCCATTGACGATAAGAACGGCGGTTTTTTTTGGATAGATCCCGTCACAGGGGATCTCAGAGTTCGCAGGGCGTTGGACCGAGAAACGTTGGCCGTGCACACGTTTCACGTCATAGCTCAGGACAACGGCCCCGAGAGGCTGTCCTCTTCAGCCCTCGTCAACGTCCTCGTGGGGGATGAGGACGATGAGCCGCCCCGCTTCCCGCAAGCTGTGTATTTCGGCTACGTCCTTGAAAACCAGCCGTCGGGGGCGGTGGCCGGGAACGTGACGGCCGTAGATCCGGACAGCCCGGAAAACTCCATGTTTTCGTACTCGCTCTCGGTCGAAGGCGATTACGCCAGCTTCAGCATCAACCCGACCAACGGCGTGATAAAAAGCAGTGTGGTGTTTGACCGAGAGACCAAGGACCAGTACCATCTCGTTGTGCGCGTCACCGACCCGAAGAAGCCGGAGTTCTCGAGCACGTGCAACTTCACGGTCATCGTGCTTGACGACAACGATCACTCGCCCGTCATTCAGATGTCATCGGAGGAGAACACCACCATCGTGGTCCAGTACTCCGCCCCCGTCGGGTCGGTCATCACGACGATTCTCGCCACGGACGAGGACGGCGCCAAATCACCCCACTCGCAGATCAGCTACTTCATCGACAGGGGGGACCCCGACCAGCTCTTCGTCCTCAACCGTTTAACAGGGGATTTGACCTTGGCCCGCATGGTGCGTGCCAAAGACGTCAAACTGTACGTCCTGGTGATCAGGGTCCAAGATGGCGGCGACCCTCCAAGGACGGACGTCCGACAGCTGCTTGTCAAAATAAACGGGACAATGCCGTCCAGCGCCTACGAGGCAGGGCTCAGCACCAACATTCTCATCGTGATCATCTTGGTAGGCGTTACCGTTGTCTTAGCCCTCGCCATCGGCATCGCGATCTGTCTCATCAGAAAGATCGACCGCGAGAGGCGACTGAACCGGGGCACCCAAAAAAACTCCGAGGACAAAATGTACCAGTTGAAGCAGCCGGACATCTTCACGAACACGTCAGTGGACGGGGTCGGGGGCTCCAATAACCTGAGCCAGAACCGGAAGAAAGAGGTGAGCTTCTCACTGGACGAGGAGACGGACTCTCACAACACGAGCACGGGGTCCGCTCATCCACTGACGAGCTTCAAGGGAGGCACGGATAGAACTCAAATGGTGAGTACACATATAATATGGATCTATTGACATAAACCTTTACTGCCGTTTCGTTATTTTTAAGAGATTGATGTCCCTAAACCATCATGGATTTTTTTAAATATTAAAGATAAGTCATATGGACTACCACTGATTGTCTAGTGCAGTAGTCGGCAAACTCATTAATTAAAAGAGCTAAAAATGAGCAGCAAGACTATTTTTAAAAAAATGGGAGCCAAATTTCTTTTCAAGAACCTGTCAAGAATCATGTTTTTCGGAGTCAAAGCCGATTTGAGGCAGGCTGGCCGTGCCGCATACAGGTCGCGAAACTGGTCTAGCGTAATCTGTTTATAATTTATACTTATAATGGATGCAGTTGCGTAGGACAGGGGGGTGGGGGGAGGGGGTCCGCCCCGGCGGTGCCTTTTCTTTACATGGATGGACATCATTGTTGGTCAGTTGTAAAGGTTTTTTCCCCTTGGATTTGTTGGGGTGGGGGGGAGCAAAATTCTCGTCCTGCCATGGGCGGCAATAACCCCACTAAATGGATCCCTAACAAATTACAGTCAAAGAATTACATTTGATCTTAATTATACTTTTCTTTTTTCCACCCAGGACAATAGATAGATATTTATTTACTTATTTTAATTGGCCCCATTTCTTTAGTTGATTTTAAAATTAGAAGAAAAAAAAGTGGTTTTGACATCATTGTTCAGTTATAGAAGTCATTGCGCAACAGACAACACTCCCAAGAAGAATGTGTTAGTAATTGGGGACTTTTTAACGGAGTTTTTTTTTTTTATTATTATTATTATTCCTCGGTGCAAATCTCCATTTTAAATAACTGTTTCCTACTCTTCTTCACCTTAAAAAATCAAATAAAAATTATTGTAAAAATGGACGACGGGTGGTAAGAGATAGGGATGTTTCAAATTATTTTGAAATTTCAAGGTTTCCTGCCACATCTCTTCCAAACGTGTTGAGAAACTCCGGAAGACGGCACTTCTACCGGGGCCGGCTGCACCAATCAAGCTGCATCTTAAGGCTGAGTGGCATAATCTCAAACACGGTTCCTTCCCTAACATAGCGCAGGAAATGACGTTTTAAATGCCGGGGTGAAACGTGATGTGGGACGGCCTTCTCTCACACAGCTAACCCAGTACATCCACCCAACCGAAAATGAAAAATTAAAACTTAAAAAACACGCACACACAAAGGAAACAATACAAATATCAGCAAAATGCTACTTAACTATCTGCCTGGGACACACACACACAAACACACACACACAAAACAGACATTTAAAATGAAAAAGAAGAAAAAAAACTTCAATTGTTGAACAAATTGTCAACATCTACTCCCTATTTTAACTTAGCCGCAGACAACATAACGGGAAAAATAAGTCATTCTTTAAATCAACCACGTTTTAAATTATTTTTTTTTTTAAAGTAATAAATATAAATAATTTAATAAATTATTCAATTAAGTCAGTTTCAAATTATTATTTTTTTGCCTGCTTATTAATTGTACGTTTCGGGGGGGGGGGGGGG
>CAXITT010000397.1:151806-177100 GCA_964033795.1 Lymnaea stagnalis | reverse complement strand
ATACAAGACAACGAACTAAAAAACGTAATGGGTTTACCTCCCCCTTTTTTTTTTATTTGACCCCCCGCCCATTCTAAGATTTGCATTTTTTATATTAACCCAGCAGATCCGCCCCCCCCCCCACTTAGCTGCCCCTCCACGCCCTCCACTTAGCTCTTCCCCCCCCCCCAGATTAAATAGGGAATGAGCCCATATAGCTGACCGCGAAGATTATTCAGCTGTCTTAGGGAACTCAGCAAAATGCTAGATGTTGGGGGTACGGTTCTCAAAATGTTAGATAGCAGTCGGGGAGGGATCAAGCAGTTTAAGCGATCTTTAAGGCCCGGCACTTGAGCCGTAATAATTTTCGCCCCCGACCCCATTAGATATGTTTAAATTTACGGAAATTGCCATGACATAAATGGGCAAACCATAAACGACGTGGCACTGCTTCGGCCGACGCCTTATCCCTGTCTGTTCTCAGTTAAACGAATGTTTCATTGACCCTCGAATGTGCAGAGCACCACGGTGATTATCAAGGGACATGGTGCCGTAATCGCGACAGGCGTTTTGTCAGAAATATGTACTTGAAATTAACATTAAAATGTCGTTCCCATATGGCACGCAGTTGCTCAATTCGCCAGTCTCACTTTCTCGTCCTTGTCTATTTCTTGCAATGAGGATGGAAACATACTAGGATGCTGCAGATGACCAGCAGTGTTTATTGAGTGTGTATTCTGTGCTCTTTATGCGTTTCACATCGCAGGAAATTCCATTGTGTCAATGTCATACCGCCGACTTAACTTCACCTCCTGAGTTTCAGAGTTTTTCCTTCTAGTTTTGTGTGAGATCAGACAATAAAACAACATCTTGCCCTTCCACTCCTCCTTCTCCTCTCCTTAATACGCTCCTTTGCGCTAAGGTATCATTGCGACCGTGCACCCCCTAAGTGTTTGCCCCAGGCACAGATTCCCCTCCGCCGCTAACAACCCCTCTACGCCCTCTGTCAAATCTTGAAGTGTTGACACGATTCGGAAGAAAGTGTATTGAGGCTGATGAGAGAGAAGATCTCAGCTCCTAAAGATTGACTAAAATGTCGTGAAGGAGACTTGTTGAAATGGAGGCGTCGGTAGGTGAAAGGGGAAGAAGGTTGCGTGCGTGGGTGCAGTGAAGGAAGTGTGATCTATCTATTACCTTTTAAGGATGAGCGGGAAATGGTGGCTATTTTCCTATCGGTTTTCACCAAGACTAGACACTCGGGGGGTGGGGGGGGGGGGGGGGCACGCATTGATGGCATGGCCATATGGAATTGTGGTAGGGGGTGAGGGTGGGGGCATAAAGGTCACGAAATATTTTATAAGCGCCTTTATTAAAAATTATAATATTAACAAACAAAAAAGCAAAACTAGGGAAGGGAGGCACACGCCCCAGGCTCCCATCAGCCCCTTGATATACGTGACACTGGAAACATGTGACCGGGTACATATCGGATCCTCCGCTGCAAACATGTGCCCGGGTACGCATCGGTCCGCCACTTGAAACATGTGCCCGGGTACACATCGGATCCGCCACTGGAAATATGGGCCCTTGTACACATTGGATCCGCCACTGGAAACATGTGCCCGGGTACACATTGCGTTTGCCAGTCTACAGTTCCCACCAGGCACCGCCGAGACTACAATAATCTATTCGCCTCCAACACACTGATAAACTAAAGGTTATTTAAAAGACAAAAACGGAGGAAGCGGACTTATAACAGTGGTTCTCAACTCTGGAAGTTATGCAGATACCACAATATCCTGTTGGCTCCATAGATGTTAGAAGTGTTGCAATTGACGCCTATTTTTCTTGGAGTTATTCGAAATTTTTAATCGAAATCGACATTTTAAAAAAAAAAAAATTATAGAGAAAAAAATATATATACATTTTGAGATTCACTGGCTCAAAAGTTTGAGCAGGTAGATGAACACCTGTGCATTTGTAGTCAAATATTTCCCCCCCCCCCCCCNCCCCCCCCCCCCCCCCTGAACTGAACCCTGATAGTAAAAGAATACGACTGGGGAAAAAATCTATTGCTCCCAAATAATACAAGGGTCATAATACTTGAGTAGGGGAAACTACTCTAAAGACCAGTCAAGAGGAGACAAATCAACGGAGAAGGTCAAATTTGGCTCTAGAGTTCTGAGTAACACATTGGACCAACACTGCTCGAAGGCCGCCATTAACTTGCGTTTTCATTCAGTGTGGTGGTTCTCAAACTCTTGTCTTTAGCTTACAGCTAATATATGTGCCTTTAACAGTTGCACTTTAAAATATGTAACGATTGCCAACGTGTGTAAGCTTACTGCCATAGCGAAACTAAGGTTTTTGCCACCCGGGGCTGGTCAATATTTTTACCCCCCAACTCCCCCCCCCCCCCCCCCCCCCCCCCCCTCTCCCCCCCTAACTAAGGTTTTTCCCCCCCGGGGCTGGTCAATTTTTTTACCCCCCACCCCCCCCCCCCCCCCACACACACACACTTTCCCACGAAATAACTTCGCCATTGGCCGAGAAGTGCCACCCTACTCCAAAAAAAAAAATAGTTACACCCATGGCAGACCACTCCCTCCCAACATCCTTCCTACGCCACTGTTTACTGGAGCGTCGACATAGCAAACATGTTGTTGTTGTTGTTTCTGTGAATCTCCCATGGGTATAACCTGGTCAGTTGTCATCACACCTTCCAGCCCAACACCTGCAGGATTCAAATCTCATGAGACTTGTCGACCCATACCCCGTCGACCCATCTGACATAACCGAACAACATCAAAACTATTACTGCGCATGTCGCCCGAGCGTCACCGTCGAGTTGCCCCAGTGTACACATATGTAGGGCGTTGGGCTTACCAAACTTTACGACCCCGAGGGCAAATCGTCTACCCAACCTCATAGATGGGGAAAATGATTTAAGAAAATTTTTGTTTTGAAAATTTCCATATTTGACTAGTACTTATCATCAAAGAGAGTAGCATACGATATGGCGCTACGCTTCCCTTTATGATATGCTGGAATTAATATCTGATCTATCTTGACGCTTGTTAATCGAAATAACTAAAAGTACATTCAGGTAAAGCACTTTATAAGAATCTCAGTGAGTGCTAACTTCTCAGGATTTTACTTTGTGCGCCTATAGTACTCGCGTTACAGCCATAATACACTATACATACTAGTGACTAGTGAGTTATTATGCATGATTCATATTTATTCGACCCTTCACAATAATAAATTAATATATAGACCTGAAGATTAGAACATTACCGTAAAGAAGGGTTTTGGCCCGGGCAGGGGGTGGGGTTAAATTATATATTTATAAATATTAATCCCAACTTGGATAAATGATTTGATATATAATCTCCGGCGCCTCCACCACCATCACCCCCAACCCAGACACATCCTGTCTGACGAGTCAAAGTCTTATTTTGCATCTACTACTTAAACCAGAGGGCTTCAGGTTAAAATACGATGTAGGAACCGTCGTTACTCATTTACATTGTACATTAGAACATCACTCCGAAACCACACACCAAAACCACACACCTAACCCACGCGCGGAATCTCAAGCCAAAACAACATGCCAAACCACGTGCCAAACCACACGACAAACATCACGCTAACCCACACTCCAAACAATACCTAAGCCACACTTATCGTTCACAGCCAAGCAGTATCCCAAAACGCATACAAGCCTGACTCAATCCAGATCTAAAACAACATTAAAACCACAACAAAACCACTTCTCAAAACTCAAGCCACACCAACAACATCTACCCACTTCCACACCACAAACCAAAGCCAAACCCACCCCACCGCCCACCCAAACATCTACAAGCCACCTACAAAACGCCATGTGCACACCATAATTTCTCAACCGTAATTCTAAAAGTGTTTCTCCTTGCGCAAAATGCAACTCCCAAGGCGCCATTATTTCCAGCCCCGTCAGTATATGTTATCGTCAATATGAGCGGGTATTAGTTCTACCGGCGATTGAAAAGGGACTTAAGATCAAAGCAATGCATGTGTTCCAAATCCCCTTTTTTTTTTTTTTTTTTTTTTTCGGTTTGTATTTGAACTTTGAAGCCACCGAAATGAAAACTGCCAGCTATCGGAAACACCTTGATCTTTGTGTTGCTTCAGCTGAGTCCCTAACGCGCACGGTGTGGTGCCTGATCGTTCACGAGCGTTTAGCGGAGCCAGGCGTTTTAATATGGCGCAAAACGGGATTGCGGGTAGTGTTAATGAATTGGGGTTTAATGCTTGTAATCTCGGCGTACTTAAGTTGAGTGCGGTCTTAAAATGTGAACGAAATAGACACAAGTGTTATGTTTTGATGTCTTGGTGTTGCGGATTCTGAAACAATTGAGACCACCAGTCCCAGCAGGGGACGTTATGTTATAGATATAATTCGGCTTTAGGCCGATTTCGAATTGTCTTACTTTGGGGGAGATTAGCCGAATGATCACGTCAGAACAAGTCCGACCCCCATGTCATTAGAGTAATCCCATAGCACAAGTCTGACCCCCATAGCACAAGTCTGACACCTTGTCATAAGTCTAATCCCATAACACCATTCTGATCCTATGTCATTAGTCTAATCTCATGGCACAAGTCTGACCCCATATCATTAGTCTAATTCCATGTCATTAGTCTAATCCCATAGCTGAAGTCTGACCCCCATAGCAGAAGTCTGACACCATGTCATTAGTCTAATCCCATAACACCATTCTGATCCCATGTCATTAGCCTAATCTCATGGCACAAGTCTGACCCCATGTCATTAGTCTAATCCCATGTCATTAGTCTAATCCCATAGCACAAGTCTGACCCCCATAGCAGAAGTCTGACACCATGTCATTAGTCTAATCTCATAACACCATTCTGATCCCATGTCATTGGTCTAATATCATGGCACAAGGCTGACCCCATGTCATTAGTCTAATCCCATGTCATTAGTCTAATCCCATAGCACAAGTCTGACCCCATGTCATTAGTCTAATCCCATAGCACAAGTCTGACCCCATTAGTCTAATACCATGGCAGACGTCTGACCCCATTTCATAGGTCTAATCCCATAGCAGAGGTCTGACCCCATGTCATTAGTCTAATCCCATAGCAGAATTCTGACCCCATGTCATTAGTCTAATCCCATAGCACAAGTCTGACCCCATGTCATTAGTCTAATACCATGGCAGACGTCTGACCCCATTTCATAGGTCTAATCCCATAGCAGAGGTCTGACCCCATGTCATTAGTCTAATCCCATGACACAAGTCTGACCCCATGTCATTCGTCTAATGCAATGGCACAAGTCTGACCCCATGTCATTAGTCTAATCCCATAGCACAAGTCTGACCCCATAGCAGAAGTCTTATCCCATAACACAAGTCTTACCTCTTTTAGGGTTGGACACTGCCCCCAATCTAAGGACCTCTGCAGATGCTACCAATTCTTGGTTTGCCGTACCGTGACTCTATATGTAAAGTGAGACATTGAGTGAGGTCGGTGTAAAAAAAAAAAAAAAAAAAAAAAAAAAAAACTGGCGCGGTTAAACTAGCGTTTTCCACAACCATTCAGTCGATCGATGTTTACAAAATATTGATTTTGGCGCACACTTTCACATGTAGCATGACCTCGTAGTAAGGTGTCGCTGTCACGCCGCGTCTTCGAAATCTGCCCCTCTAAGATACAGTCCAAGAAATGTCTCACTTTGCTCCATTGTGGAGATTTGACCAGATAAAAGAGGTCAACTGCATACAGTTCAACAGAAGCTACCAAAGACTTTTTAAAGTGATTTGATTCTATTTTGAAAATTCCTCGATTGAGTCCCTGGGGTGGTTGGGTGGGGAGAGAGGGGAGATGAATCGAGTTGAATTAGTTATTTAAGAAAATACGTTCTTCTAGAGATAACAAGATGCAGTGATTCTCGAATGCCGTAGAGAAATTGAAAAATAAAATAGTTTGTTCTCCCTAGCTATAGAGAGACGGTGCCATAACAAAGCTGCTAGCTTATTATGTCATGATCTTTTATTTAGTCCCATTTTAGTTTAAATCAATTTCCGGTAAGTTGTCATGCTTCCGTTTGTGTTCCTGATTCTTGTTGGAGTCTCATGTCACCAACAGTCTCATCCACAACTGTTGACTATTGGCGTCACATACACAACTATTGGCGTCACAAACACAACCATTTGCGTCACAAACACAGTGATGAAAACCATACAACCTCATTGAGTCACACTGTTTCTTTCATTCCCCAGCATTCCCCAAACAGAATGGCGACCAGCGGAAGTAAGTCACTCGCAAATGGAGGGATGAACATCCCCGTCTCTCACGGTAGCCATGGCAACCCAGATAAACAGAGCAACCTACGGCGGTCTCCGCAAGATGAAAGTGTAGGTGCAAGTTTGGGCCTTAAGTCTTTTCATCAAGTTAGGACCTTAAGTCTTTTCATCAAGTTAGGACCTTAAGTCTTTTCATCAAGTTAGGACCTTAAGTCTTTTCATCAAGTTAGGACCTTAAGTCTTTTCATCAAGTTAGGACCTTAAGTCTTTTTCATCAAGTTAGGACCTTAAGTCTTTTTCATCAAGTTAGGACCTTAAGTCTTTTTCATCAAGTTAGGACCTTAAGTCTTTTCATTAAGTTAGGACCTTAAGTCTTTTCATCAAGTTAGGACCTTAAGTCTTTTCATCAAGTTAGGACCTTAAGTCTTTTCATCAAGTTTGGGCCTTAAGTCTTTTCATCAAGTTAGGACCTTAAGTCTTTTCATTAAGTTAGGACCTTAAGTCTTTTCATCAAGTTAGGACCTTAAGTCTTTTCATCAAGTTTGGGCCTTAAGTCTTTTCATCAAGTTAGGACCTTAAGTCATTTCATCAAGTTAGGACCTTGAGTTTTTTCATCAAGTTAGGACCTTAAGTCTTTTCATCAAGTTAGGACCTTGTCTTTTCATCAAGTTAGGACCTTAAGTCTTTTCATCAAGATAGGACCTTAAGTCTTTTCATCAAGTTTGGGCCTTAAGTCTTTTCATCAAGTTAGGCCCTTAAGTCTTTTCAATCAAGTTAGGACTCTAGGACCTTTGCCTTTAGTTACGCTTGGAACCCTTGACTTTGAAAATAGTCTAATTTCAATATGAGTGAAGTGGCACTCCTTTGAACGGCGGTGCCAAATGTCCAATATAATACTTTTCGTTATAAAACTGTATGACAGCATGCATGACAGCATGCTTTGACTTTGGTTAGTGTGGCTTGCAGAACACCTTCTAATGCGAAACAGCAATTCAACAGTGATTACTTTTGTTTTTCTCTTGCATTTTTTCTTTCTTTTTCTTCTTCCTTTAAAAAAAATTCTATTAGGAGATAATGATGATGAGGCTGATGAAGATGACGATGTTCAATAGAGTGCATACCTTCCAATAGGCCACTACAAGTAAACAATTACGTCGCCAATTATCGGCTGTTAGGCTGGTAGCCGTGCACTTTGTAGCGAAAAGTATTTTATTGGTCATTTGGACCGCCGTTCTGAGGAGCACCAGAGAAGTTTGACCCATTTGGGATTTTTAAACATAGTGGGGGAAAGGGGGTGGGGGATCCTTTTGAAGGACGTTTGATGAATGCGTAATGAATTCAGCTATATTTGACAGTTCCGTCACCCTGTTAAGATCAGCTTTTTTTTTGGTCTCAGTACCACTGTGTGATCAGGCCGGACGACAATGAATATGATCTGTGTTTGTTTGTCCCGTCACAGATTCACCTGATCGAAATGTTAAAGAAGAATGGGGACGATGACCTCAGTGAGTCCAGTGGGAACTCGGACCCAAGCGACAGCGGTCGGGGAGGCAGTGAGGACGACAGCAGCCACAGGGGCTCGGGGATCGACCCAGGTGAGTAGATCAGGAGATTGTGGTGCTCATATTTGTTTTTCTTCTTCTTTTGACCAGGTAGTTTTGTTGTTGTGTGTTTACTTGTCACGTGACCAAGGTTCTCAAACTCCCGTAGCCATAAGGCCGCTGTGCTGCGTAATTTTTTTTTTTTTAAAAGTTATTACAATTTTTAAAAAAGGTAAAAATTAAGTTCTCTTATCAACGCTGCCCTTTGTGAATAAATTAAACCACCATTTACGACTAAAATAAAAACACCATTTACAAGTCAAATAAAACCACCATTTACGACTAAAATAAAAACACCATTTACAAGTCAAATAAAACCACCATTTACGACTAAAATAAAAACACCATTTACAAGTAAAATAAATCCACCATTTACGACTAAAATAAAAACACCATTTACAAGTAAAATAAATCCACCATTTACGACTAAAATAAAAACCACCTACTTGTTGGTATCCTATCAATGGCTTCTGTAGATTATGGCAAAGATCTATACAAAATCGTTTACTTCCAATCTCTAGATTTATGTTTTTGCGACGTGCGTTTGAGAACCCTCATCTAGACGTCTCCTCTTAATGTTTAGTATTACTAGCGTTGTTTTATCATTCTTTTGTTTTCTTTAGTTATTCTTTTTAAATATAATTTTTTAATGTGTTTTTGGCGCAGGTGAACTTTGATTGTCAACATTGGTATTGTGTTTTAGTTTAGACAAACTCTGACAAAAATGCTAGAGTTATTATTATTTTATTTTCAAAATTGTTAGTAAAAAAAAAATCGTGATTTAATGTTATGTTGAACGAGGGTCTATAACTAGGTCAATCGTATCAAATGGAAAGGATTTTGTTTAACAATTCTAACAACGGGTATCACATTTGTACAATATGGTATTCAAGAATCAGTATACCGGTATGGTCAATAATTTCATGCCTCGATTTGAAGTAGTTCTCAAGCATATTCATTTTTATTACGTGGAAAATTGACTTAACCTTTTAATTCTTAACTTCTAATACTTCTATATAAAGTACACACCATGAGATTTGTTTTATATATATATATATATATATATATATATATATATATATATATATATATATATCTATTTATATTTTACACTTGTTTTTATTTGTTGCAGGACCCCAAAAATTAAGAAATATATACAAAAATAATTATAAATATAAATAATTATATAAAAAACACACAATGAGATTTGTTTTATATATATATATATATATATATATATATATATATATATATATATATATCAATATCAATTTAGATTTTACCCTTGTTTTTAGTTGTTGCAGGACCCCAAAAATTAAGAAATATATACAAAAATAATTTTAAATAAAAATAAAATTCAAATTTTGTTTCGTCCTAATCCCATCCCTCTCCCATCCACCTTTTTCTATTTTCTGAACCCACATATCAGTGGCGTATGTAGCCCCGCCCTCAGAATTTAGATGTACTAGTAAAATTTGGTATGTATCACAGCATCTCGCATCAGTGCAAGCGCCTGCCTTGAATGTGTCTCTTATTGTACACACTGACCAACAGCTGTCCTCTAGTTCATTAACTATTTGTATTCAAGGCTAACCCGTCGAAAGCATGTCTGTTAAATGCAAGTACGTCGAATGCATTTCTGTTAAGTTGAAATTTGTCCAATGCATGTTGGTAGAATGCACATCTCTTTAACGATCATGATTGTGAAGGTGAAAAAAAATTGTTTTCCTTACAAGGGTATGTAAGTAAGAATTTCTTCACTGCCAGATGAGGAATGAAATTGTAGGGGGCGGGGGTGTATCGACCACATTCCTTCCTTTCATCCCACCCCAACTTTTTTTCTTTCTTCATTTTTTTCCCCGTCTTTTAAAATTTAAAGTTACTTAAAATCTTTTTTTAAAAATAAAGTAATAATCCTTTAAAAAAAGCAATTAGCCAATTCCCAGGAAGCGTCCCTAACCCTCATAGCACTATATATATCTGTGCATGTATGTCAGGGACGACGGAAGGACAGACGATCTCCATTTAATGGATAAGCACTTCAACACAAGGCCATATAAAAAATCAGTGGCGTACTCACGGTACGCCCCCCCCCCCTTGTATAAAATACTTATGTTGTTGAGCTGACGCACTCCAAGAATAACAGTTAACATTTTTTCTCTCTCCTTTTGTTTTACTCCCCCCCTCCCCACTGCCCACACCCCCACCCTCCAACTGTCCAGGTCTAAGCTCTGCCCTTGTTTTCAAGCCAACGGGTGTTGTACTGCCCAACAGATTCCTTGTCTTGGGGGTGTTTCATTGAACAAACATGTTATTATTTCAAGTACCCAAGATGTGTACGTCAATTACCTAAATGCCGATTCATAAACACCTCTTACCTATGTCAAAGCTAAAGACAGCTTACTTCATTGGAATATTAAAAAAAAAAAAATAAAGTTTTCTAAATATAATTACAAACATTAAAGCAAATTAGGTTATAGGTGTCAAATATAAAAGCATCTTCACCTATGTCAAATATAAAAGCATCTCTTATCTAAGTCAACTATAAAAGCATCTTCACCTATGTCAAATATAAAAGCATATCTTACCTAAGGCAAATTTAAAGGCATCTTCACCTATGTCAAATATAAAAGCATATCTTACCTAAGGCAAATTTAAAGGCATCTTCACCTATGTCAAATATAAAAGCATCTTCACCTAAGTCAAATATAAAATCATCTTTAAATATTTTTTTAAAATAATAGTACTAATTCCTATATATTCGAATTTAAATCCCTCATAAGGATTGTCTTGAACTAATGAAAATCTTTTTTGAACTCTGGTGTGGGGGTGACGAAATCACTGGAAACGACGCCACCTCCGGTCTTAAAATATAATTACACAAATTCTCAGCTTATTGCTCTTCATTTAAACATTAAAATTCACCCCCCCCCCCCACCCCCATACCCATTTACTCTTTGAATCTATTGGTGCGCACCTTTTGCAACATAACATTATTTTCCCTAAGTTTTGAAGGCAGTTTCACCTTTTTAATTTCGCACCACTACAGTCACAAACGTTTACTTCGTGACATATTTTCTTGCGTTCTTTAAATCTCGACTTGTGAGATAGACCCACCTGCGGGTGCCGTCTACAGCACCACGAGCGCCGTGCCTTGTTATTTCAATGACTGTTTATGGTAACTGCAAGACACACTTATCAATTATGAGCACCAAGCAACTGTTTTGAAACAAACCCTCCGGAGGATAGTTCTCATCCGTTGACCTAGATTGATCCTCCTCTGACCCCCTCGAGTATTCTAGCATGGACCTGACCGCTCCCAGTTAGTCCCGGGGCTCAGATGGGTAATGGAAATACCCCTGACCCGAGGTCCGTCTATTTGTCTGGACAAAGCTATAGAGTTTCCTTAACCCACGCGTCTACAGATGGACGTCAGTCAAGACTTTGTCCATTGGTGGGAAGGGGAGAGCAGAGAGGAAACACAAAAATCGAAAGTTTATAAAATGCCGGAAATGCATAAAAGTGCAGCCACGCTGAAAGGATGAACTATTAATTGATGTGTATGTGTGTTTGACACCTTCAGTGCCCTTGACAAGAGGGGCAGACGGGAAGCGGAGATCAGCTGTCATGGGTGGCTTTGTTTTTTTTTAATCGCCCGCTTGTTTCGTTCTTGTTGGCATCTATTCAGAGGCGTAGATAAGGGTGGCAGCGGAGGATACATGTCCCTGGGCGCCAGACTAGTTAGGGTCGCCAAAATGTGCTTCGGTAGTATTGTATTGATAATAAAAGGAAAACAATTGGTTTGAGGGTTGAAAAAAGAAAAGGGAGGCGCATAAATGAATCTTTTCCCCGGGGCGCCAAACACTCTAGCTACGCCTCTGCTTTTATTTCAACGTTAAATTGTTTTGGGCTGAGGAGAAGAGTTCTGAGGGTAGGGTTGGTGGGGGTAGAGGGGAGTGTACGGGGTGGATCTCACATTAATGTTGCAGACCACAGTTAATGAACTTCAAGACGAATAATTCAATGTTAAATCATCAACACGCAAGCCACAAATTGGTTCCCCATATGTCATAGTAGAGAACTACCGAATCTGATTTGTTTTCTTCTGGTTTTGGCAGAAACCAAACCGAAATTGGAACATGACTTTCGGGCCGAAACCAAAAAGTTTAAGGAGACTTTCTGGAACTTGTTTGAAAAAAGCAAACAAAAACCTGGCGCCTATCATTCGGCCACAAAACTAAACATTTTTTAAAGCTACGTCACTGCCCCACGCCCCACTCCACACTCCACACACCCAAACTTTTCATTCAAACTAAAAATTATCAGGCTATAAGGCTGTAGCGCTTCTGCTTTTTATACAACTATTCCCGATCCCCCAACCCTTTTTTTTCTGCTTCATCATTGCCACCACCAGACCCGATATAATACACCAGTTCTCTCAATGAAACATCTTTCTATAACCCCTTGCTGTGCCCTCCTCCCCCCCCCCCCGGCCCCGTTCCCCAAATGGATTTATTATTAATGTATAAATTTATATTATAATTGAGTTATGCCCACCCATTGATGAGAAGGTTTCATTTTTGAGTTGTCCTAAAGCCAAATAGATTTCGTATCTTAGATGATTACAATGCCAACATTAAGCAAATATAAGGTTGTTGAAATTTACCTTTCCCTTGTTTTGCTTTTTTTTAGCGCGGCAAAAACTCCTCGATGCTCGGAATTCATTAGTCTAAGGCGGTGTAAATGATAGGAACTGAGGTTTGTTGGCTAATGAGTTTAGTGCTTTACACACATGCACCTGATATTTACAACACATGCGTGCCTTACACGCACCTGGTATTTACAAATACATTAGTGATTTACACACACCTGGTATTTACAACATATGAGTGCTTTGCATACATCTCGTATTTACAACACATTACTGCTTTACATATACCTGGTATTTTAAACATAATTAGTGCTTTTCATAAGCTGGTATTTACAACACAGTTTTCTGCCATATTTACAGTACATTTGAGTGCTTTACATACACCATCTACACTACTATCTGTTAATGCCATTGGGGGGGGGGGGCACTGGCACTAGCACTGTAGCGCTGTTTGACACGCACGGGGACTCCCTGCAAGCACTCATCAAATAGTTGATGATAACAACGCACGGGGACTCCCTGAAAGCACTCATCAAATAGTTGATGATAACAACGCACGGGGACTCCCTGCAAGCACTCATCAAATAGTTGATGATAACAACGCACGGGGACTCCCTGCAAGCACTCATCAAATAGTTGATGATAACAAAGCATTGTTTCCCCCTTGATGTTAGCGGCCTGATATTTAAGTTGTTAATATTAGACTTTAATAAAGAGCTTTTACAGTACTTAGGGGGAAACTCCACTTTTATTTACTAGACATGTTATACATACTCTCAGTGGCGTAGGTAGGGCTAGAGCCACCAGGGGCAAGCCAAACATTTTTAATCCCCTCTTTCACGAACAAAACAACACCCCCCCCCCCCCNNAAAAAAAAAAAAAAAAAAAAAACAACAACAACAAACAAACAAACTCTGCAGTTGAAAGAAAAGACAATTGTTTTATTTTAAAGAAGAAACAGTGCTGCCTGGGGTGAACCGCCCCATCCTGCGCCACCGCCCCTTCCTACGCCACTGAATACATAAAGCTCCAACATGACTGCCACTCTCTGCACTAACAACATAAGTTATCGCCACATTCTGTCTACTCGTTTAACACATCTATTTGGATATTATTTTTCGATGGCCTTCCAGCGTGGATAGAATACACTAAAGCGGTCAACACAACTTTCTCACAAAAAATAGGGGAAAAGGGACTTAAAATCCAATCCCGCCCCCGTTGTCCCTTCACCCCACCCCCCCCCCCCCCCCCCCCCCCCCCTCCCCCCCAAAAAAAAAAAAAATCAACTTTCTCACAAAAAATAGGGGAAAAGGGACTTAAAACCCAATCCCGCCCCCGTTGTCCCTTCACCCCACCCCTCTCCTCTCTCCCCCCCCCCCTCTCCCACCAAAAAAAAAAAAAAATACAAACGTGGAATTATTAGCCGAGTCTCTGATTCTGCATGGTGTTTTAACATTCAATGTATCATTCCGTATGTTGTGATGACTTACTTGCAATATTCATTCTCAGTTGTTCTTTTTTTATAACAACAGCATTATTCTATCTTTGTGCTCCATTTTTTCTTATTTTTTACAATTTTGTTAACACACTAATCTCATAGATATTCGATCTCCAAAAAGTAATTATATAAATTGAATAATACATTTTTTAAATTTATTTATTTGATTTCATTTAGTAAAGTTCCCTTCCGTTTTATAGTATAGCTCAGTCTGGGCCCGGATTTCCCAAAGGCGCCAGCCTAGGCCATCACCTAGGGCTCGCTCCGCATTACATACACAAGAAATATCAACCAAACATTTACATACTTTTTAGTAGTAGATTTGATTTAAAAATATAATTTAGTTCAAAGATTGTATTTAGATATTATGTTGTTGTTTTTTAAATATACTATTATAAGATAAAATAGGAAATTATCAATAAACTTTTTTTGAGTTCAAGTTTAAAGTCAACCACACAATGCCTGAACACAGTGTCATTTTCAATATTCATTTTTGCCATAATATCTAATCAGATTTTTTTTCCCGCCCCACCTCTCTAGAGCACAACATCATATACCCGACATCGTTACTTCGCGACAAGCCAAGGGCATACGGCCAAGGACATCTACAACAAAATGGCCTCCACCCACCCAAAACCTCCCGGCAGACGTCACTTCCTGCCAACACGGGTAAACAAATCCGGCAGTCCCCGTCTCACCACCCGTCGCCGCATCGTTCACTATCTTCCGGGATGGACTCGGGAATTTCCGACGGCAGCGATTCTTCCAAAAATAGACCGGTCTTGGACAACTCTGCGGGGGCCAATTACCACCGACCCCATTACAGGAACACCGGCAGACCTGTCAGTCAGATGCTGGCGGGGAGGCCGAGGGACCAGTACCCGTCAAGGAGCCTGACCCAGGACTCCCCGAACCGCCTTGCCGCGCCCTACAAGAGCAGCGGCTCCCTGATGCGGTCGTTCCACGGGAACCCCAACAACAATTTCCAGGTGATTCCGCCGATGATGAGCGTGAGCATGGAGCGACTGGGGCACACGAGCTCCGACCGATCCCTGTACGCGCCTTCGTCGGCGGCGGCGGGTCGAGCTAACCATTACTCCGACAGGACGTACCCAATGTCGGAGAGGTGGAATCATCCGCCGGGTCTCAAGGAGGAGGACGACAGAACGACCTCGTCGGGGAGCTACACGATCAATCCTGAGGAGCTAAGACAGGAAATAGACAATTTAATTCTGCGAGACAGTGTTGTGTGATCCCTGCTTTAATGTTTCGTCATCAAACTTTGTACATAGATACCAAAAACCAAATGAAGCATTTTGACGCCAGTGAGATGGGGAGATGCATAATACGGGACCAGTGTTCATGAAAGTGACCATCAGGGCGTCTGTGGTACAAAACTGCTTCATCCGATGGGGAAATTCCCAAATCATCAGTGCATCATTGATTACGTAGATCAACGCACCCGACCTTACATTAACGCCCTTGAACGTACATTAACGCCACAGACCGTTTAAGTTGCCATGGCTGCTGCTGGACCAGGTTTCGTTCAGCGTCATACTGGAAGCCATTAGGCTTCATTAGAGTAACTTAATGTAATATTTTGTGAAATCACCCACTTTTTCACTAATACTTTCTATTCAACATACATTATGATGTTGTTTTACCATCACCTTCAATTCAACATACACTATGATGTTGTCTATTTTTTACCACCACCTTCAATTCAACATACACTATGATGTTGTCTATGTTTTACCACCACCTTCAATTCAACATACACTATGATGTTGTCTATGTTTTACCATCACTTTCAATTCAACATACACTATGATGTGGTCATTGTTTCTCTTTCATGTAAATGAAATATCTTGTTATTATTTATTGAATTTTATTTGTAACTTTCGTATGGTTAGCTCTATATAATTATATAGCTACAAAAAAAAAAACACAAAAAAAAACAACCTTGAAAATGTTGTCCATTTAAGCAAATGGCAATGGCCCGGGTGAGGGAGAAGACGTCAAGGGATTAAGGCGTCGTCGCTACAGTTTATTTTTCACCTGGAGTATGCCCCCATCGATGTTTAAATTGATGCTCTTATATTCTAGGTCTCAAACAGTCAAATACGACTCGAGTCAGCCGACCCTTGTGAGTGTGTGTGTCGGGAATGAAAATAGTTCTTCTCCTATAGTAGCGGTTCTCAACCTGTGGGTCGCGACCCCTTTGGGGGTCGCCTCAGACCATCTGAAAACACATAAGCTCTACATTTATGAAGTAGCAATGAAAATAATTTTGTGGCTGGGGGTCGCCACACCATGAGGAACTCTATTAAAGGGTCGCGGCATTACAAAGGTTGAGAACCACTGTCCTATAGCAACTAGCCGGGGAACTATTCGTGATAATTAAGTTTTCAACAGGCGTGGGACCTCTTAAACAGCCCGGGGATTACCCCCCCTCCCACCACCACACACACACACGGGCGCACGCTGTCAGTGACGCAGACATGTGTGATAAAAGTCCTTCCAAGTGACGGAAAAATTGTGTAATTTTTTTTTTACTAGTGTATGAATTGAGTTTGAATGATATTTGAATGTTTATTTTACTAGCATGGGTTGACGACTTGAAAAAGTCGTGAGTATCATTGTATGACGTCATTGACTTTGATATCGTGTACTGAGTCTTTTTTTTTTGGGGGGGGGGGCACTTTCCACATTCGACTCCTTTCCCCCATTGAGCATAACGACCCAATTTCTGTTTGACCTACATTTTTTCCACCAGTTGTAGCTACCATCGATGGTACATTTTGACCCCTTCTTGACCTACATTCAAATGTATGTTTATTTTACTAGCATGGGTTGACGACTTGAAAAAGTCGTGAGTATCATTGTATGACGTCATTGACTTTGATATCGTGTACTGAGTCTTTTTTTTTTTGGGGGGGGGGCACTTTCCACATTCGACTCCTTTCCCCCATTGAGCATAACGACCCAATTTCTGTTTGACCTACATTTTGTCCACCAGTTGTAGCTACCATCGATGGTACATTTTGACCACTTCTTGACCTACATTCAAATGTATCACTGACCACTCACCAATTTTTCACTGACCACCCTCCATCTTGTCTTTTTATGTAACATTTGTTGAACACCGAGAATTGTGACATTTGACAAACGAGAATTGTGACCTTTGACAATAAAATTATTCATGTCCTTATTGTTTGTGGTAATTACATTTGACAGAATTGAAAATTCATATGACTATTGTTTTGAGAGTGAAATGAGTCCCTGGGTGACTTCTAATGAAATAATCACACCTCTAGAGCTCTAAAGTTATATATTTTTTTAGAAAGGCACACTGAAGCCTTGCTTGAGAAAAAGGTTGGAAAAGGAGGGGGTGAGTGCCGAGCCCCTGGTAAGCCCCTGGTGTGAAAAGGTCACCAGAAGCGTACAACTGAGTAGGCCCAGTAATCAAAATCATGTCACCCTGGGAGGGGGCATTCAAATAATGGCGACAATCACATTTTTTAGCTTCTACTTAAACTGCTCTTCATCCAAAATATGAGATTTTTTTTTTAAGTGTCTTCCTCAACCACCCCCACTCCCCCACACACACTTTTTTTTTATCATCTGCATCTCAGTTTCTTTCTTAGTACACCTTTGACAATTGTAAATGTGTACAGAGATGGTGTTATTCCATACATCTTTTTTTTTTTTTGTTTGATATTGAAATTAAAAGCAAATTATCATTGTCCATGAAGCTGTTACCTTGACATGCTCATGGCGGAGACACACTGAAACCGTTCCCTTGACATGCTCATGGCGGAGACACACTGAAACTGTTCCCTTGACATGCTCATGGCGGAGACACACTGAAACTGTTCCCTTGACATGCTCATGGCGGAGACACACTGAAACTGTTCCCTTGACATGCTCATGGCGGAGACACACTGAAACTGTTCCCTTGACATGATCATGGCGGAGACACACTGAAACTGTTCCCTTGACATGCTCATGGCGGAGACACACTGAAACTGTTCCCTTGACATGCTCATGGCGGAGACACACTGAAGCTGTTCCCTTGACATGCTGATGGCGGAGACACACTGAATCTGTTCCCTTGACATGCTCATGGCGGAGACACACTGAAGCTGTTCCCATGACATGCTCATGGCGGAGACACACTGAAACTGTTCCCTTGACATGCTCATGGCGGAGACACACTGAAGCTGTTCCCATGACATGCTCATGGCGGAGACACACTGAAGCAACGTCTAAGTTTCAGTGACTCACTGTTGACAATCAAAATATAAGCATAATAATAATATCTGTTCCTTAACATACTGAATTTTTTTAATATGTAAAATATTATAAGTGAAGGGGCAAATATAAATTTAATAAAATGTACTATTTTTTAATGAAAGTAAATGGTTGAACATATAAAGGAACACGTGACAGAAAATGAACTAATATTATTATTTTTTTTTCTTCTTGGCGTGTTTGAATGGACAAATGAACCAATTCATGAACTGAAGTTATTTTGATTGTGTCTAATGCCATGATGAACATACCACATGTTCATTTCATCATAAATGCGGGGAGCGATACAACGAATACATGTATTTATAAAATGTTGAACTATTCCACCATGCCACACGTGTGTGTATGTGTCGCGTGTGTCCAAGAAAGGTGTCGCCATCAGCATCACGTTGTTTAGCTGTATCCATTTGTTTACCTTAAAAACCCATGAGGCCTGCATGTACATTATTTTTTGGTCACAATGCTTGTATTTATTCATTGTTTTGTATGTGTTCCGATTAGGTCACTGGTACTCTTAGGGAAGTATATCGGTTTTCTAAATATTTAATTGATTAGTAACCTGACCAGGAGACCGTGGCACATTTGTTGACTCCGCGCCCTGAACTGGAGGGGGTGGGGGCCGCAAGGCGGCGGGATAGTTCTACGTCACGATGATGTTATATGGCACAACCCAGCAGAAGGAGCTGGTTGCTAATGTACTAGCCGGGGGCTTTAAGAGCGTAAGCTCAAGCCTCAACCAGAATATATGTGTTAGTAAGAAGGGCATTTTTTTGATCTACCCAGAAATCTCCAATAAAGTGTTGCAACTGTTTGGAAAATTGATGGCTTTCTAGCCTTGCCGTGCGCTTCAATTTGAATAAACTGAGTGGGTGGGAGGGGGGCGCATTTGATCAGCTCCCTCTCGTTCTGGCCTGTTTTGACCCAGTGACAAGACTTAGTCAAGACGACTGAAAATAGGCCAGGGTGCAGTGGCTGACCGTGAAGTGGACACATGATTGCTGTGGGGACACAAGAGAGCTGTGGATTGGGGCAAAACCCGAAACCTGACCCAGTCAAGGATATTACGGCCAAGGTTCGAATTCTCGATGTTCAGCAACTACAGGATGCCAGTCCGCTACCGAGGAAACTTGGTAAAACAAATATATTTTAACGGTATCGCAAGGTTGAATAATCTCAGGGGGTACGCCTTTGAGAGAGAGAGAGGGAGGGAGGGAGTGAGGAAGAGCGGGAGAGGGAAATAACTATAGAGAGGAAGAGAGAGGGAGACAGAGAATGCACGCGCCGAAATCATCAAAGTCCTTTAATTGACCACTTATTTCGTTCATTAATTCGAATAAATAAAAACAATTTGTGAAATTTCATGAAGACATGTGCACGGTGTTGTTGTTGTTTTAAACAACTTTCCGCCACCGAAACAGGTCAAGGAAGCAAAAGAAAACACACTTGGAAAGCAACACTGACATCGTCCGAGCTTATGGCTGTACTGGGAAGACATGTTGTATGGCTGTACTGGGAAGACATGTTGTATGGCTGTACTGGGAAGACATGTTGTATGCCTGGGAACCAATCCGGAAAATGGTTTCATGAACGAGTTAGACTAGAGTCGCCTAGCTTTCCTCCAAAAAATCTACCCATCGGGGCGTAGGAAGAGTTTGTGGAGGGGGCGGTCCGCCCAGGGTGGCAATTTTTTTCTCTTTATATTTATGGGTTGGCATTTTCGGCCTACTGCAGAGTTTCTTTTTTTCGTAAAAGGGATGTCAGAGACTTGGCCCACCCCGGGATGCACCACCTCTAGGTACGCCACTGCACATGCATGTATACAGCGTTGAGAAGTTAACCTAAACGTTATGTGGCACTGGCAATCCAAGACAGAGGTGTTCAAATGTCATTTATTTTTATTTAACATATTTTTTTAACTAGTTGTTCCAGATTTTAGCCTGAGAATGTCAATTTGAATTATTTATTAGAAATCAGAATGCTATGTTCCGAAGGATAACCTGGTGTTACACATTGAATAGACCCTAAAAGGATAATTACAATTTTAAACATCAACGAAGAAGATGTTTTAAATGCGCACAAGGGACGCAATCGACCCATGGGTTAAAGACTCCTGCTTCAAGGAAATATTCAAAATGGAGTCGCCGGCATTGTTGTCTCTTATTGCAATAGATTAATTTTTATTAATTTTTTATATTTGTTTTTTCATGCTCGTTAAAATATTAACAACTTTTCCCCCTTGTTAAACATATAACAGTGGCGTAACTGATGGAGAAAACTTGGGTCGGGCCCATTGCACCACACAATATTTTTATATTTTTCTCCATTAGATAAAAACATTATGTAGCACTTTCTAGAACAGTGGTTCTCAACCTTCTTTATGCCGAGACCTTTAATACAGTTCCTCATGTTGTTGTCACTCCAACAATTAATTTATTTTCATTGCCACTTCCAAAATATGTGTTCTCCGATTGTCTTAGGCGACCTCTGTGTAAGGGGTCTCGAATCACAAGTTGAGAACCGCTGTTCTAGAACATTTTTTCTAACTTGGAACCCCCGGGACGAATTCCCAAACTATATCTATACATCGTTACATGTACATGTCACTGACAGTCGTGGTGCATCATATCATGAATACAAAGTTGTATTCTTGTATCTTTAGTGTATATTTTTAAAATTTTAATTTCGTTAAACCTTTCAATGTAGGCTCTTTATCTATGTGTATCAATTAGTGTTAATGAAAAAGTTTTACTAACATCAATATTCACCCCCACCGCGCCCACCCCCATACGCATACACTGCCATGTTACCATCACCATCGTATGCTCCATCAACTCTGATTGCATTCATTATTCATATTTTGAATTTTTGTATGTACATAACTCTGTTCATAAGTAAATCTTCACGCCTAGCCTTAGAGAAGAATCACCTTGAGTATAGTTTTAGTCTAGCTTTGCGCACTAATGTCTGTCTAATGGTCAGATCAGCACCGCTCATTACATCACTTGTGGGTTCTCCTTTTGTCACAATCACACCATGATATTGGATTAAGGTTATCTTTCAGTGTTTTTTTAGTCTTCATGTCTATATTGTCTCTTGAATACTTGTACATGATGGCACGTGATCAAGTAGGGAAGACAAATATTTATTAATATAACGTGTTCTTTCTTTTTAAAACTTAAATCATTTTCTAAATAAATAACTATTTTTAAAAAATTAAAATTAATGATACCTTTGATGGGATCTTTTGAATTAGGGATTACCTAAAGCTTGGTAATCCCCGAGAAATGTACGCATGCGAAAATCGTAGCTCGTGTACATCTGTCCCCATTCAGTTCAAATTAAGTAGGTCATGCTATCGTCACGTGGCTCTCTCACCACCCGGACACAAATATATATATATATAAATTGTAATGTTTGTTAATGTGTACATAGTTATTATACGGCATAGAGATAAGTATGTGTGTCAGAATGATGAGGATAATAAAAGGAATAAAGTGATCATTTTTTTTTTATCATCCGTTGAAATAAATAAAAAAATATTGACCTAAGCTGCATTGTTTGAGGACTTTGGTTTCTTTACACTTAATGTACCTTTGTTTTATGTGCTCTTGCGTCCTATGCGTCTCGTGTGTCCTATGCATCTCGTGTGTCCTATGTCTCGTGCGTCCTATGTCCCATGTGTCCTATGGGTCTAGTGTGTCTTTTGTATCATAGGTGTCCCATGTGTCTTATGTATCATAGGTGTCCTATGTGTCTCGTCTGTCATATGTATCGTGTGTGTCATATGTGTCTCGTGTGTCCTATGCGTCTCGTGTGTCCTATGTCTCATGTGTCCTATAGGTCTAGTGTGTCTTTTGTATCATAGGTGTCCTATGTGTCTTATGTATCATAGGTGTCCTATGTGTCTCGTCTGTCATATGTATCGTGTGTGTACTATGCGTCTCGTGTGTCCTATGCGTCTCGTGTGTCCTATATGTATCGTGTGTCCTATGCGTCGCCCGTAAATGTATGTTATCTTGTGCATCTGTATGAAAATTTGAACAACGAAACAAATATAAAAAGTAGGCATTTTTTTTTGTGTCACTATAATTTTGATTCGTTAAATAAAAGTTTAAAATTATTTGTATAAAATACTTTTTAAAATTTTCTCTAAATACTTCACTTATAATGTCTTTGGGTCTGTAATTGACTAGATTACCGCAGTTTTATTTTATTTATTTTTTTATTTACGATACCCGGTATTCATGTAGTAGTTGTACTTTTTCGTCAATGTTAACTGTTACTCTATCAGCATACTGGAGATGTTTACCTTATTGACTGAAACTGGCGTCTCTCCGTATGTTTACAACTGATTGCCGCCTAATTCAAAATAATGCTCTTTCTGACCACCGAGCAAGAGCGAACAAAAAATTTTATTTATTTTTTTTTAAATTCGGTAATCTGAGCCAGAGTAGATCCGAATTTTTAAACCGCATCCCCAAAACCATCTTAATACCTTGTAGCCATAATATGTGATCTGTCCTTGTGTGTGCTAAATTGCAAATAAATTACAACTTTAACATAGCCAAGGTTTGCTGTCAATTTGAACAATGAATTTAAAGAAAGAAAAAAATTTAAGCATTATGTAGCTCATCCAATAAAAGCACTGAACCGTGACAAGTGCCCCCCCCCCACCCCCGATCCGAGAGAAAATGAAAAGGGCCTGTTATAGTTTGTGTGTATCAGATAATAACCTATTTAGTCACGGGTTTGTAAGGACTGACCCGCTCGCAGAAGTGCTTGTACTGGGATCCGGGGCTAGGCCTGAGTAGCCAGACAAAACCCGTTGTGACAGTTCACGCCAGACTACTGGGAAATTTGGAAATAACCATTTGGTGTTATTTTTGTAAAACTGCTCCCGTTTCTCTCTCTTCTTTCTTTTCATCTTAAACGCCCTATATTTAGGTGACTGACCTGATCGCTAGAGAGGTCCCCCCCCGACTTAATTGAGTCATAAAAAATAAATCTGTTTGATTAAACTCGGTATGCTCAGCTTTAATTCATTGACAGGGATTCCCAAAACAATGTAATGAACTCAATGCTCTGACGTTCACATTATAACACAGTATAATTACATTTATTATGTTTTATTAATTTATCTTATTTATTTATTTTATTTCTTTAATTTCTTTATCTTATTTCTTTCTTTTATTTATTTGTTCATTTATTATTATTAATCATTTTCGGGGCCCCCCAAAGTGAAGCGAGATTTTACTAGAAATGATAAACACTTGAAATCATTGGTCCATAGTAGGACTACTCGATAGTTTAGTTTGTTGGTTTTTTTTTAACTGAAAAAGTTGGTTGGGAAGCCTCCCCCCCACCCCCCACCCCTCTTCTCCCAGAAACCACTTCCCAAATTAAAAAGAAACCTTGACTACTCTACAGGGGTGGATGGGGGTTGGCGCCCAAACCATATCAGTCTAAGACCCACTTTATCTACTCATGTCATTGGTATGAGTGGATGTAAGGTGGGTCTATCAAGCTCAAACTGGCGTTTCGTGTTATTTCATTGTCCATGCAGCTGGGTATTGAATAGCGTGGTCAGTCTGTTGTCAGTCTGTGGTCTGGAAGTGGCATAGGGTGCTCCCAGTTACAATCATTTATAATCTTAACACCGACGACTGTGTAACCATGGAATAGGGCTCAGAGATGTATGTACCAACTTGTTTAAAGAGTACCCGTCTTGCATAGTGGAGACAAGGGGGAAAAGGGGGGGGGGGGGGGTACTCGGGGAAAAAAACCTTAATTATACCCCCTTCTACGTCAAGACGACCAGGGATGGGTACGGTTGCAGGAATTGTCATTGTATGCGCCTTACGGGACTCCAACTCCGGGTTTGAATTCAGAGTTTCCTTCTCTTAGATGAGTTGCCGACCAAGGTTAACAAGTCTCATCCACCCGGGGTGATGTTTTTGCTTGACTGGTTCATATAATGATTGGGTCAACTAATTGTTGGTAAACTTATTGTTAACTGAATGTTAACTAAATGTTTAACTAAATTTTTAAAAAAATTAGTAATGTTTTAATATAGTTTTGATTTACTGTAGCGTATTTGTATGGTGAACGAACGGACAGGACATCAGCTTAGTTACTTTCTCTTTATTTTCTCTTTACTTTAATAAATTTTTTGTCTATTTTTGTCTAAATTATTTTTATCCAATCAATCCAGGTGGGGGGGGAGGGCAAGTGCCCCCCCCTTTGCCCTTACCTGCGGGCGCCCATGACAGGAAGTACTCTATGCTATTGTTAGATCTCAATATAGTGTATGTAGCTCAATGTTTAGTACAGGAAGTACTCTATGCTATTTTTAGATCTCAATAAACATTGTACCTCACTGATAGAACAGGAAGTACTCTATGCTATTTGTAGATCTCAATAAACATCATTGTACCTCACTGATAGAACAGGAAGTACTCTATGCTATTTTTAGATCTGAATAAACATCATTGTACCTCACTGATAGAACAGGAAGTACTCTATGCTATTTTTAGATCTCAATAAACATCATTGTAGCTCACTGATTAGAACAGGAAGTACACCATGACATTTACTCGTCATTATTTCAAAGATCGACACGGGAAGATAAAGAACACGCATTGTTTTGTTGGTTTGTTTGTTGTTGTTGTTTTTTTCAAATAAAAAATATTTTCTTCTTCATAACTCCAAACATATTCTAGACCCCCAACTGCAAATGGCCCTCAAAATCCTCTTCAGGGATTTTTAAAAAAACAAACAAAAAAAACTAAATTTCGAGCTGAAAAAAAAGGCCTACTCGGAAGTTGAAGATTTAGATCGTTAAGTTCTAGGGGCTTGTGGGCTTGCAGTTGGCATTAAGACTTGAGAGAAGGGAACCGGTGGACGCACGCTCACGTAAGATATCGGGATACAGACGGGG
>CAXITT010000397.1:130425-145665 GCA_964033795.1 Lymnaea stagnalis | reverse complement strand
CGCCCTGGTGGAAAACATTGGTGCTGGGGGATATGATGTTAATTTTGGTAGCTGGTTGTAAACTTTAGCAATTTAAATGTTGTTTTTTAAAGAATATATTTTTTTTTAAAGTTTATAGATAAATTGAAATTGATATCTCCCCAAGAAACCACAAGGAACAATGTTAAGACATGTGTCAACAGAGATCAAATGTCATGATAACGACGATAAGGATAACACTGGTGATATAATAATGATGATAATGATAAGAACGTTAAAGTAAAATTATCATATAAAATCATCATTAGGTGTACCTAAGATTAAATTATGGTTTATAAAATAAATTGACAACCATTCAGAATCGCTTCGTTCTTTATCACCAGACAACATTGGTGTTGTGTTGTTGTCTTTTAGGGGGGTGCGGGGGTCGGGAGGGGGGAGTTCTGGGAGGACCTGCTCCACTGATCAAAATTGACAGTCAATCATCAATCATAGGTTGTTTCTTTTGGCATTTTTTTTGGTTCAATTTTTGGTAATGTGTTGCTTTGTAAATTCCCTTGGAAGTGAACAGTCTGTAAGTAGTTTGTCATGGACATACCGGGGACTAAGCCTTGGAATTGAACAGCCTGTAAGTAGTTTGTCATGGACATACCGGGGACTAAGCCTTGGAATTGAACAGCCTGTAAGTAGTTTGTCATGGACATACCGGGGACTAAGCCTTGGAAGTGAACAGTCTGTAAGTAGTTTGTCATGGACATACCGGGGACTAAGCCTTGGAAGTGAACAGTCTGTAAGTAGTTTGTCATGGACATACCGGGGACTAAGCCTTGGAAGTGAACAGCCTGTAAGTAGTTTGTCATGGACATACCGGGGACTAAGCCTTGGAAGTGAACAGTCTGTAAGTAGTTTGTCATGGACATACTGGGGACTAAGCCTTGGAAGTGAACAGCCTGTAAGTAGTTTGTCATGGACATACCGGGAATCAAGTTTTTTAGTATTATTATTTCAATTCTCTCTTACCTATATAGATATACACGACTGAGAAGAAGTTAGGAATTTCAAAATGTCAACACTCGTGTTTCGCGTGCCAGGAAAGGTGTCTTTGGTTACGCGGTGTTCGGCACGAGTGTCCATCGGTTTTGATTCTTTTTTTTTTCCATCCGAAGTTTCAAGGTTAAATAGAGGGGGTTGGGGGGTGGGGGTGAAGACCAAGGTATTGTGAAGGAATTTAGTCTCATATTATCACATCATTTACACTGCATCGTGTAGGCCACGCGCTGTCAGGTCACTTTAACACTTGGGACAAGAGGTGACATTGAGGCACGTGATGGCACTAAGTTAAGGTGACACCAACTGTAGGAAGTATGAGGGTGGAGAGATGGCGGGGGGGGGGGGAGGGCTGTCAACTCCTGGTGCCACTTTTTCTCTCTATATAACGGGGCAGAATTTTCAGAAAATCTGCAGAGCTTTATTAATATGAAGGGAGGGGGGAGGGAGTGGAGGGAGGAAGGGACGTACAAATATTGACCCGCCCCCAACGGCAATAACCCTAGCTTCGTCACTAGGTGACACCATTACATAATACACATTTTAAAAAAATGTGTTTCGTATTCCAAAACGGACTGTTATTTCCAAATATAATGAGCTTTTCATATCCAACACTTTAGGTCCAACGGGAAAGAATCTTTTTTTAGGCGATACTTTGATCTGCCCCTGACATACTACCACTACCATGCCCCACCTCACACACCCAGGGCCATACGCCCCTGACTTTCCACCACCACCATGCCCTAACCCTCACACCCAGGGCCATACGCCCCTGACATCCCACCACCACCATGCCCCACCCCTCACACCCAGGACCATACGCCCCTGACTTTTCACCACTACCATGCCCTAGCCCTCACACCCAGGGCCATACGCCCCTGACATTTCACCACCACCATGCCCTACCCCTCACACCCAGGGTCATACGCCCTTACATTTCACCACCACCATGCCCTACCCCTCACACCCTACGCCAAACGTTTAATAGAATTAGTTTACAAGACGGTGCCAGTTGATTAAAAGCTTTAGTTAAAACCTGAAGACATTGTGCAAGGAAGTAGCAAGACTTTCAAAATGCAAAGATTTGTTATCGCCATCCCCAAAAACCCAACTTTGTCCGCGTGTAGGGCTTATCAGTATCCCATTAAAGCCCCAAATAGTGTCCGTTTGAGCACCCCATAACCACCCCCATCACCATTATAACTTTAACTCCACTAAACCCGTGGTTTATCCCAACGGTCCCTTTATTTCACCAGATTTGGTCTCATCTCTTCATCAAGGACTTTTTTTCTTTTTTTTTGTTGTCCCACCTCGCGTATGAACACAGTGTACACTTGTATCTCGAGTCACGGGATCCTGCTGACCCCACGGCGAGAAGACGGGGGAAAAAAACAACAAGATGGCAAGAGACGGTATCCATTTCAACCGAGCGCCCGCTTAGATAAGGGTGTCGGGTTTCAGTGGGTAGATGGTGTCTTTTAAAGCCCGGAGGAACAGGTGACAATAGCGGCGGGCGGCAGTGAGAATACCTCTCAACCGTTGTGTCGAATAAAATTTTGAAGCAGATATCAATTGAAGAGTCTATCAGAAATCTTTTGTCTACGACATCAGCGGTTCTAAAAATATTTACAGATTTCATTGCAACGGGTAGGACTTCGAAGTAAAATAAAAACAACAACAAAAAACTGCTTAACAGTCTCCTTCAAGCTTTTTTTTAAAACCGGAAGTGGCCAAAATTAATGTGGCACCAACATCTGCATGGGATTTGCGTAAATATTATTTTATTTTTTTAGTTACTAAATAATTGTTCCGTGAACTTATTTTAAAATGTGTGTGTGTTTGTGTGTGTCTTTTTGTGTGTTTGTGTCTTTGTGTGTGTGTGTGTCTCTTTTGTGTGTGCGCGAGCAAAAAGTAGCTTCAAAAAAATGTTCAGAACTAATGCGGACGGAGTTTGCAAAATTTTGAAGGACTTAGTTAACAGACAACACCCTGGGTCTCTAAATGTGCCATAGTGTGTGTCAAGATAACATAATAATGTGTTGCTGTGTGCGTGTTTGTGTCTTTGTCTGTTTGTTTGTTATTGTTGTTGTTGTTGTTTTTTGTTTTTTTGTTTTTTTTGAGTGTTTGTGTCTTTGTGTAGTTGTGCCGACTGTTCAGACCTAAAGTACTTGTGGCATTATGTGTCAATGTATCAGACAAGAATGTACTTTTATAAACATGTCAAGTCAATTTTTATTTTTATTTTATTAATGGCTACATGAAGAGAACCCGAAAGTCAGGTGAATGTTGAGCTGATGGTATCATCCCCCCCCCCCCCCAACACCTGGCACAGCCATTTCTCCCGTACTTCAATCCCCGTTTGACTATCTAAGTCCTGTAACTCTAGTAGTCTTGGCGAGACATTAGCGGGTAGCCTCGCTTTAATGCCAGCTAAGTGATCACCAAAGACTTACTAAAGCTCTTATATTTTGTTACTGAGATTTCAGTCTGGTATTTTTTGTTGCATTTTTTAACGAGATATTTATAGCTGGTGGGCGTCACTAGGAGACGGCCATCAAGAAAAGTGTTTTTTGTTTCTAAACGCCTGTCTTTTATGAGACTGCTCGTTTAATATTTCAATCTCTTGATATTGATGTGTCAGTGCAGTGGTCCCCAAACAGCGGGCCGCGGACCGGTACCGGTGCGTGGATCAAATGGTACCGGGCCACCCAAGAAACATTAAATTATTTCCATTTTATGAGCTTGCCAGATTTTCTGGATGATAATTACGGACACAGAGGCTCACAGCAACCGGAACCATACAGGCGGCTGGGGTGGGGGTGGTGTTGTTGTGCTTGATTTTTTTTATGGGGGGGGGGACACTCCCCCCCCCCCCCCCCCCGTACTATCAACAAGCTGTACGCCCCCCCCCCGGAACCATACAGGGGGCTGGGGGGGGGGTGGTGTTGTTGTGCTTGATTTTTTTTATGGGGGGGGGACACTCCCCCCCCCCCAACACGTACTTACAAGAAGCTGTTAGCCCCCATCCCTTTAAAAAACAAAGACATCAAACGATTGAAAGGGTAGTTGTGACGTCACAGGATAAATATTTTTTTTAAAAAATGAGTCGCGTGTTAATACTGCCGACAATTTGGCCAGCCCAGTGGTCCCCATATTATGCGTCGCTCTGGGTGCCATGCTGCTCTCGGGCAGAGCCAGGAGAATAGGGCAAAGAGGGCAGTCACAGCGGGCACCGAATTCTTCTTTATATGGTATCTTAATAATGCATTAAAATATCAACGGCGGAATACCCTGAGATTGCCACCACAGCACTTGAATCCCTATTGCCATTTCCGACATCCTATCTCTGTCAAGCGGGAGTTTCTGCAGTGACAGCAACCAAAACAAAATAGAGGAATAAACTGGACATAAGCAACACACTTCGGGTGCCATTGTCTCCTGATAGCCCAAGATCGAACCATCTCGTTGCAGAAGAACAAGCTCATGGTTCTCATTAATTTAGCGTTTATAGTGAGTTAAAATGATAAGTTAGTTGATATTCATTTTTGATGTAACTGTATTTTATTTTGAAGGCATGTTTAACTACAATAAAATACAAATTATCAATCTAAACAATCCAAAATATAAACAATCAACACCCCAAACCCACAGCAGGCCGCGGTAAAATGATCAAACGTTGACCGGTCCACGGCGATAAAAAGTTTGTGGACCACTGTGTTAGTGGACCGACTCACGAGCTGGTGAGTACTTAACCCTAGCAAGCCATAGTTCAACAATGGGTCTATTTCAATTTTTGTGTTTAATGCCTCGGTAAGGACTCTAGAGTCCCAGTGACGTACCCAGGGTTAGTGCCACCCGTGGCGAGCTAAAATTTTTGCCGCCCTCCCTACCACGAAATAAAACCCCCTTGCAGTTGTCCGAAAACTTCGCCCCTTAATATAAAGAAAAAAATTCCACCTGTTTCGAGTCATTCAACTCTGAAGTCCGTGTCATTCAACGAGTCATTCAACTCTGAAGTACGAGTCATTCAACTCTGAAGCACGAGTCATTCAACTCTGAAGTACGTGTCATTCAACTCTGAAGTACGAGTCATTTTACTCTGAAGTACCAGTCATTCAACTCTGAAGTACGAGTCATTCAACTCTGAAGTACGTGTCATTCAACTCTGAAGTACCAGTCATTCAACTCTGAAGTACGAGTCATTCAACTCTGAAGTACCAGTCATTCAACTCTGAAGTACGTTTCATTCAACTCTGAAGTACGTGTCATTCAACTCTGAAGTACGAGTCATTCAACTCTGAAGTACGAGTCATTCTACTCTGAAGTACGTTTCATTCAACTCTGTTTTCGGCTCAATATTCTGAATCAGCTCATCATCCATAATAACAACTGCTGGAAATCTATTCATCACACAATATGAACTATCAAAGAGAATCTTTATCGCTCAGACACATTTATATGTCAAATATTCCATATGCTTGCAGATTGCCAGTTGGTGGCTACTTCTCTTTTAAGATCAGACACGCTCAGAAATTGAACACAATCATTCCTGAGCAGCGCTAATCTTGATACAAAAACTAGAGATTAGTCAAATTAATTCGGTTCTAAGATTAGACATCAATTCCTAATGGCGTAAGAAAGGTGGGACTGGGTGGGGGTGGGGTCAATCCACCCCGGGCAGCATTTCATTCATTAAATTCAGAGGCGTCATTTTCAAATAACAGCCGATTTTTTTTTTTTTTAAATTATTTTTTGTTGGGGAGCGGTGGGGGGTGGGGGTGGGCTAGAAAGGGCAGAGGGGAAGGGGTGGGGGCAAAATTCTTGGTCGGCCCAGGGCGGCTTTCAAAGTTTCAATCCTATTTTTTAAAAGAAAAAAAAAATAAATAATGTTGTTTTTTTTAATTAAAAAAAAAGTTTCTTTGACTTCTGAATGGAGTACAATGTGTTTGACTTCTGAATGGAGTACAATGTGTTTGACTTCTGAATGGAGTACAATGTGTTTGACTTCTGAATGGAGTACAATGTGTTTGACTTCTGAATGGAGTACAATGTGTTTGACTTCTGAATGGAGTACAATGTGTTTGACTTCTGAATGGAGTACAATGTGTTTGACTTCTGAATGGAGTACAATGTGTTTGACTTCTGAATGGAGTACAATGTGTTTGACTTCTGAATGGAGTACAATGTGTTTGACTTCTGAATGGAGTACAATGTGTTTGACTTCTGAATGGAGTACAATGTGTTTGACTTCTGAATGGAGTACAATGTGTTTGACTTCTGAATGGAGAACAATGTGTTTGACTTCTGAATGGAGTACAATGTGTTTGACTTCTGAATGGAGTACAATGTGTTTGACTTCTGAATGGAGTACAATGTTTTGTTGATTTTTTAAAATGAAAACGCTGAAATAAAAATGCAACAAACCAGTAATGACTTTGAATGGACCAGGTCACAGGCTGATGACCATCTCTGGCAAGACATTGGCTTACCGATTTTATTGTTTCAACAACTTACATTGATAGCAAGATTGTTGTTTTAATATTGATATCAAAGATTGTATCGTGTTGACTGCAAAGATTAGTATTTATTGTTATAGCAAAGATTGGTATTTATAGTGATAGCAAAGACTGGTTTGTATTTTTGTAGCAAAGATGTGTATTTACATTGTTAGATGTCACAGTCGGATCACGTGGTTTCTTCTGTCTCGTTTTGATTGGTGCGTTAGTGAGCGATACTGTTTTTCCTTTAGTTGTTTCCCCTTATATCCCACCAATTTTACTCAGCCATGACCTATGACGTATGACCTTGGCGATGTGTTAAACAAACCACGAGGTGAAAAGTGGTGTGTAATTATTATTTTAAGCAACAAGCGGACATTTTTTTTTTTTTTTTATGAGTGAGTTATTATTTTGATGAGTTGAGCACATCTTCGTATTGTGGACAGGAGATAGTCTTTCTTCTACTGTGAACGCCGATTATCATTGGTCAGTAATTGTTGTGGACTGTGTTTTAACTCAGTATATAAATAATTAAAGAACACCGATTATTCAGACCGTGGTAAATTCAGAGAAAGCGGCCCGAGTCTATTTCCATGGCCGCCATCTTGGTTGCCTTGACCCGCGCTCTTTTACGTGTGTTTGCTAAAATTAGGAAGAAAACGTTAAACATTTATGGAACAAATGGGTTAAAGCTTTCCCTATGCCTAACCCGAACCCTAAATCACTGAACCTATCTCTATGCCTAACCCGAACCCTAACTCACTGAACCTATCCCTATGCCTAACCCGAACCCTAACTCACTAAATCTATCCCTATGCCTAACCCGAACCCTAAATCACTAAATCTTTCCCTATGCCTAACCCGTACCCTAAATCACTGAACCTATCCCTATGCCTAACCCGAACCCAAAATCACTGAACCTATCCCTATGCCTAACCCGAACCCTAAATCAAAATCGATCCCTAAATCCTACGCCTAAAGCCACTAGTAAAAACACTTGGAATTTACGTAATGTGGCAAGAAAACGATAAAAATTAACACAAAAAATGCCCAAAATAATTATAACATAAAGAAACGATGAAAATCCAACTTACAGTTTCATCAAATACACTTTTACACACTTTATTTCAGGTTCCAAGGAAAATATAGCCACAAAATGAATCAATCTCCACACCCCCACAGGCACCCCAAAAATATCAAACATGGCGCAACCAAATAAAAATGATAATGAGCCAACCAATCCAAATTTTTAAATTATAATTAATCAACCAATAAAATTTTAATTCCGAAAATGTAACTCTTTTAACAAAAAAATACAAAAAATTAGGGGAGTAAATCCAAAACAAAGTCGTCGTGGGCCGCTAAATCTGAAATAGCCCAGACGGTCTCGTGATTCTTGTACTTGATACTAGTTTACTACACGTCGCCATTGTAGGTGCTAGGAGACAGCAACGGAACTCTAGACTCTTACATTGTCTTACACTGTGGCCATAAGGAGGGGACCTACTCCATTGTCTTACACTGTGGCCATAAGGAGGGTACCTACTCCATTGTCTTACACTGTGGCCATAAGGAGGGGACCTACTCCATTGTCTTACACTGTGGCCATAAGGAGGGGACCTACTCCATTGTCTTACACTGTGGCCATAAGGAGGGGACCTACTCCTAGACGACTATCCGCAACAGTAGCAAAGATTGGTCTTTATATTGATAGATTGTTCTTTTTATGGTCTATGTTCCTTTCGCCTAAGTTAGCATGCCTTTCTGTTTGTTAACATGCCTTGCTGTTTGTTAAAATGCCTTGCTGTTTGTTAACATTCCATGATGTTCATGATCGCTCAGTTTGAAATATCAAGGTTTTTCATGGTGTGCCTTTAGGTAGTCCCAGCGCCCTCCTAAATCTACCTGAGCATTTTATCACCCCCTCGGCCATTCCACCCCCCCTCCCCGGGGACGGTGCCGCCCACCTTTGAGAACCACCACTTTAGCAGATTGAGCTTTGTGTCCTCCTGAAATCGTGTTCATCTCTTCTTGCGCCTGTCAGAATTCCTTCATCTTTAATAATTCAATTTTTGTCCAACTTTTCATTTTAAACATATCTTCCCTGGTATAATTGAGCCAATTAAATGTATGCACTGAATGTATCACACTTTTTTTTTTAAATCAGCGTCGGCACCCCTGGGGTGGGATGGAGGGGGGGGGAGGATAGGATGAAGATGGATACAGCACTCCCGCTTGTCACACAAAAAACAAAAAACAACAAGCGCTCTCAAACTCTTCAGACAGGATGACTTTCAAGCGGAACTTCAAACATTGGCGGGACCGCAGCTGTGACATGCCGGCCGGAGAGGGGAAAGAAACGAGGGAATCATGGGAAAACGAAGAGCCAAGGCATGGGTGATAAATCTCAACGCGAGGGTAACTCTCGGCACAAACGTTTTTTGCAGACGGGGGACCTTGGGGAGGAGTTCCATGTCTGAGAAATCAAGAGGGGTTTTTGTGAGTGATAAATGCAGAGTTAAGTAGAAGATGTGCACCCCAGGTGCTCTCAATTGGCCGTGATATTGCCGGACGGTTTTCTCGTACGCCCCAACGACATTTTCATCATAAGAAACGTTGACGCCAAAAAATTATTAAAAAAAATATTCTTAACATTCAAACTTTTTAAAAATTTTTCTTCCATTTTAAAAATCCTCAGCCAGGTAGTTTAGTTTATCGTTAGGATAAAGAAGCCAATCAATCATATTCATATTCATATTCATTTTTCTTTAAATTAGTATTATTATTATTTTTAAAAGTTTTGATTGATATAACGAAACAAATACATCTTTTTTGTTACTGAGTTACTGCGGGTGCTACTTTAAAGGTTGTTGTATATCTTTAACGGTTACTGAACTCAGATATGAAGTCGAAATTTTCTCCCACTCCTCTTATATTTAGGTCAAATCCGGCGAGATGCATTTGACCCTCGACTGCAGCTCGTTAATGGGCCGTTCATCTCGTTTTTAGAACACATCCGATCTTAGGTTTTATGCTCATAATTTGAGACCCAGCTTCTCAATTGAGGGAATAGAACTTCAACCCGTCCCTCAATTTATAAACATCAATGTTACCTGCTCTCTCAGTTTAAATAGATTCTTTTTCAACGGGTCCATCGCCGTCCTCACTTCGTGAGCTTCACTTTTGGCCGGCCTCCACATGTCATTTATGGTCGTAAATTGACATGGGAGTGGGGGCATGGGTTATAGCTTTACATAAGAATTAGGGGGGGGGCGCCTGGGTTATAGCGTTACATAAGAAATGGGGGGGGGCATGGGTTATAGCTTTACATAAGGGTGGAGGGACATGGGGTATAGCTTTACATAAGGATGGAGGGAGATGGGGTATAGCTTTACATAAGGCTGGAGGGACATGGCTTTACATGATGATGGGGCGGGGGACATGGGGTATAGCTTTACATAAGGATGCGGCGGGGGACATGGGGTATAGCTTTACATAAGGATGGGGCGGGGGACATGGGGTAAAGCTTTACATAAGGATGAAGGGACATGGCGTATAGCTTTACATAAGGATGGAGGGAGATGGGGTATAGCTTTACATAAGGATGGAGGGACATGTGGTATAGCTTTAAATAAGGATGGAGGGACATGGGGTATAGCTTTACATAAGGATGAAGGGACATGGCGTATAGCTTTACATAAGGATGAAGAGACATGGCGTATAGCTTTACAAAAGGATGGAGGGAGATGGGGTATAGCTTTACATAAGGATGGGGCGGGGGACATGGGGCATAGCTTTACATAAGGATGGAGGGACATGAGGTATAGCTTTACATAAGGATGGAGGGACATGAGGTATAGCTTTACATAAGGATGGAGGGAGATGGGGTATAGCTTTACATAAGGATGGAGGGACATGGCGTATAGCTTTACATAAGGATGGAGGGACATGGGGTATAGCTTTACATAAGGATGGGGCGGGGGACATGGGGTATAGCTTTACATAAGGATGGAGGGACATTGGGTATAGCTTTACATACGGATGGGGAGGGGGACATGGGGTATAGCTTTACATAATGATGGACGTGACATGTGGTATAGCTTTACATAAGGATGAAGAGACATGGCGTATAGCTTTACAAAAGGATACATGGGGTATAGCTTTACATAAGGATGGAGGGAGATGGGGTATAGCTTTACATAAGGATGGGGCGGGGGACATGGGGTATAGCTTTACATAAGGATGGAGGGACATTGGGTATAGCTTTACATAAGGATGGGGTGGGGGACATGGGGTATAGCTTTACATAATGATGGACGTGACATGTGGTATAGCTTTACATAAGGATGAAGAGACATGGCGTATAGCTTTACAAAAGGATGGAGGGAGATGGGGTATAGCTTTACATAAGGATGGAGGGACATGGGGCATAGCTTTACATAAGGATGGAGGGACATGAGGTTTAGCTTTACATAAGGATGGAGGGAGATGGGGTATAGCTTTACATAAGGATGGAGGGACATGGCGTATAGCTTTACATAAGGATGGAGGGACATGGGGTATAGCTTTACATAAGGATGAAGGGACATGACGTATAGCTTTACATAAGGATGGAGGGACATGGGGCATAGCTTTACATAAGGATGGAATAGACGTTGAATAATAAAAAAATAAATGCTAATTTTTTTAACAATACGGTTTTTTTATGTTTAATTATTTTTTTAAAAATCTAAACTAGATCTTAGATGTCCAGGCCATTTGAAAACTGTCTCGCGCAGTGGGCTAATTCAGTTGACGGATCACATCGAGCGTTAGGCGAGATCCGTTGTAGATTTAACAAAAAACAAAAAACTGTGATAAATGAATCGGATGTTACACTTGTCCATGGAATGTCGCGTTCTCAATTACGTAATCCAAGGGTTCTCACAAAAAATCAGAGACCTGCTATTGGGGTACCCTCCTGTGAAGTCGTGGTTGATACTGTAAACGCTAAGTCAAGAAAGGTGGGGGGGGGGGGTCGGTAGCAATGCGTCTCACCCATGAACTGGAAGACCCTAATTTATTGTGGACCGTGCTGATGATTGTTTTAAACTAGTAAGGAATGATGTAAGCATTCCTCACGTGAAAGTCGTTAGTTGTGATAATTTATCCGGCCAGGTCTCCCGGGGTGGACTAGCTGCTGATCCAAGATCATCTCCGTCCACCTGAAATTAGGGATGCTCAAACGTGCGGCCAGTCAGGCTTCAATCTTGAAATAAAACAATATCAATAATAATAATAATTCCTTGCAGGAGAGACATTGCTAACCTGAACTATGGGTTGGAACTCTTGTGTAAGCTATGATTTGATGATGTAGTTATAGCTTGGGACTGACCAATGTAGTTATAGCTTGGGACTGACCGATGTAGTTATAGCTTGGGACTGACCGATGTAGTTATAGCTTGGGACTGACCGATGTAGTTATAGCTTGGGACTGACCGATGTAGTTATAGCTTGGGACTGACCGATGTAGTTATAGCTTGGGACTGACCGATGTAGTTATAGCTTGGGACTGACCGATGTAGTTATAGCTTGGGACTGACCGATGTAGTTATAGCTTGGGACTGACCGATGTAGTTATAGCTTGGGACTGACCGATGTAGTTATAGCTTGGGACTGACCGATGTAGTTATAGCTTGGGACTGACCGATGTAGTTATAGCTTGGGACTGACCGATGTAGTTATAGCTTGGGACTGACCGATGTAGTTATAGCTTGGGACTGACCGATGTAGTTATAGCTTGGGACTGACCGATGTAGTTATAGCTTGGGACTGACCGATGTAGTTATAGCTTGGGACTGACCGATGTAGTTATAGCTTGGGACTGACCGATGTAGTTATAGCTTGGGACTGACCGATGTAGTTATAGCTTGGGACTGACCGATGTAGTTATAGCTTGGGACTGACCGATGTAGTTATAGCTTGGGACTGACCGATGTAGTTATAGCTTGGGACTGACCGATGTAGTTATAGCTTGGGACTGACCGATGTAGTTATAGCTTGGGACTGACCGATGTAGTTATAGCTTGGGACTGACCGATGTAGTTATAGCTTGGGACTGACCGATGTAGTTATAGCTTGGGACTGACCGATGTAGTTATAGCTTGGGACTGACCGATGTAGTTATAGCTTGGGACTGACCGATGTAGTTATAGCTTGGGACTGACCGATGTAGTTATAGCTTGGGACTGACCGATGTAGTTATAGCTTGGGACTGACCGATCATCATGGAGGTGCATAGTGGCAGTCTAGACGGGACGTCATCAGGGGCACCATTTCAATTTTTTTTCAGTGTGGTTGGTTAAAACTTGGTTGGCTTTTTAAGTTGTTTTTTACTGGAGGCGCCACAATACATAACAATTCAAATTAAACCAGCAAATTCAAGAGGGGGGTGGGCATGTAATTTTCCACAATTTTTACCCCCTCTGTCACAATTTGTTACAAATCTCACCCCCCCCCCCATCCACACACACACACTCCATTTCCCAAAGTACTTCGTACATTCGAGCTAAAAAAAATGTTTACAAAATTTAAAAAAAAAAAAAACTATTTGAAATTTAATCTGAACACGCTTTACTATCAAACTATTAAATGTGTAAAAAGTGTCATCTTCTGTCAGAATACATCCATCACACTGACATCTTCTGTCAGAATACATCCATCACACTGACATCTTCTGTCAGAATACATCCATCACACTGACATCTTCTGTCAGAATACATCCATCACACTGACATCTTCTGTCAGAATACATCCAACACACTGACATCTTCTGTCAGAATACATCCATCACACTGACATCTTCTGTCAGAATACATCCATCACAACCGAGAGTTTAACATCCCTGTCGGTTTTCAGGTGATCAAATCAAATATTTTCATGCGTTAATCTGCTTGTTAGATGTTTGCCTTATAATCACGTAAGTAGATGTAGATGTGCTGTGACACAACCATTCCCTCCCCCTTTTTAATCATGGAACTATGCCCATGCTTTGAGAACACCCCAAACCCCCCCTTTTAAATAATTCACAATTGGAAACAATCCTAAATATAGTTGAGAGGTGTTTAAATATTCAGAACTGGACATCTCCAAAGTAACGCCTCTGGTGTCTGAGTCGAATAGGCAGTTCGCCTAGCCTTGAAGTGACCGCATTCACAGTTCAAAGTTCACAGTTCACAGATTAAGTCATCAAACATTTTCAAACCATTTTTGCCAATGGAATACAATATCAATGGGAAATTTTTTTTTTTTTTTTTTTTTTTTTTTGTTAAGAAAGAAGCAATTAAAATAAAAATGTTTTTTTATCATTTAAAATCTTTACTCCTAATTTCTCTATAAATAACTCTGTTGAATTTTCTCAAACTTTCTAACTCTATCGTTTAGTTTTAGCTCCCCCTCTCTCTCTCTCTCCCTCTCTCTGCCTCTCTGTCTCTTTCTTTCTCTCTCCGTCTCTCTCTCTGTCTGTCTGTCTCTCTCTGTCTCTCTACCTGTATCTCTCTGCCCCTCTCTCTCTCTGTCCCCCTCTCTCTGTCTCTCTCTATCTCTGTCTCTCTGTCTCTCTATCTCTATCTCTTTCTCTTTCCCTCTTTTTTTTTCATTTTCTGTCCTTCTCTCTCTCTCTCCCTCCTCCCACTCTCTCTCTCACTTCAACCCCCATTTTTTTCTCCCACTTTATTCTCATCATTTTTACTCAGTCTCCATCCTCTTCTCTGCCTCCTCCCATTCTCTACCTCTGGCGCAATCTTTCGTTCTTTTTCTTTCCCTTCTTTCTTTCTTTCCTTCCATGTTTGCTAAGCAGATCGTCCGTGCAGCGGAAGTCACTCAAAATTACGATTTTAAGACATTTCCTCCCTATTCACGCGAGCAGGGGGCGCCGCTCGCTGGAGCGAATGATTGAACGCCATGGGAGCGGAGCAATGTTGCGAACTGCCGGTTTGCTCGGAGAGTATGTGCAGAGTCGGTGTAACCCTCAACCACTCCAACAACGTGCAAGCCTGCGAATGGAGATGTGAACTGGTGATACGTCACCCCTTGACTGGCCCCGACGCCTCTTAAGTGAAGCTTGAATGTTCCCCACAGAGATGAACGCAAACCGAGGAACTCAGGAACTAGTTTTGTTCCCCGCATGAGGACATTAGTTGTTTTTTTGTTCGAAACTGAATTCGGAGTCGGGTGGAAATTACGACTCCATGAAAAAAAGAGTCTTCGTCTGAAATCCTGGGTTTCTGACAGGAAGATGGAGTCAGCGGCCAAGAGAGCGAGTGAAAGGGCAGGCGGTTCGAGTCTGGATTAATCCTTCTCTCCCCCCTCCCCCAACCGCCCCCGTTTTAGGCAGGACTGTGATGGGAAACACAACCTGGTGCACAACTGCGCCCTGGGAGACGTCTCCCCTGATCCTTTACTCACTGACCCCCGTCCGCACACACCCCCAGATTGTCCCGTCGTTTAGCACTGAGAGTTGGTTGGTTGGTGGGTTTGTTGGTTGGTTGGTGGGTTTGTTGGTTGGTTGGTTGGTGGGTTTGTTGGTTGGTTGGTTGGTGGGTTTGTTGGTTTGTTGGTGGGTTTGTTGGTTGGTTGGTTGGTGGGTTTGTTGGTTGGTTGGTTGGTGTGTTTGTTGGTTGATTGGTTGGTGGGTTTGTTGGTTGGTTGGTTGGTGGGTTTGTTGGTTGGTTGGTTG
>CAXITT010000397.1:72152-97318 GCA_964033795.1 Lymnaea stagnalis | reverse complement strand
CCCCCCCCCCCCACCCCCCCACCCCTCATTATTATTATTTTTTTTTTGACGTCTTCAATCCTTTCGACCGGAACTTCCTGGACGGCCCGCAAAGGGTAAAGGCTATGATCATTGTACCAGCACAGTCGTGGTTTATGAAAGAATTCGGAAATGGAGTTTCGTCCGGGCACGCTAATCAAATGATAATTTCACCGACTCCGTGTATTAATAGAACATCCGAGCGTACAGTCTGACCTTTCTCATTAAGATATTAATAAAACACCCTGGTATTTAGTTTGGTCAATCTCTCAACAGCTGTTGATAACTTCTAGTTAATGTGAGCCAGGATGGTGGGTCTCAGTCTAGACGAAAACGTGTTTAAAACTGTATTTATCGAAAGATTTTTCAAATTATTACTGCTATATATAAATGCGGAAATACATTTTTAGAAGCTATATATGTTTTTTACGTTGTCTAAAAATAGTAACATTAAATAATGCGATGTGACGTTGCCGGTCTTGGAAATGACAAATCCTACTGATCTAAAATGTCAACATTTCGGTCATTTTTAACCTGTTAGGTGTACAGATCTTTTTGTCCATACCTTATACTTTTCTAATGCTAGATTCTAGGATCTTTATTTATATATATATATATATATATATATATATATATGTGTGTGTGTGTGTTTTTGTGTGTGTATATGAGTGTGTGTTTATTAGTTCTTTGAGTACACCGAGTTCAACCACTCAGCGATTTCCGTTCCACTTCTTCCAACAAAGCAAACGCACGTACAGATGGCGCGCACAAGTCTCGCGCTGACCTTCACGAGCCTCACGCCGACCTTCACAAGACATAAATCCTAATTACAGGCATTGCTTTCATCATCATTTAGCAGTGAGCACGTGACTTCTGGGCTGTGGGGGTCAGAGCAGCCCTGATTTGACGAGGACTCGATCCATTGATCTTCATGCTAATGTCGTTACACGCCCGCCCTAACAAAACACCTGGGGCCGAACCCGTGCGCCCGCGGGACTTGACCTTCTCCCCTTTAATATCAGCGTTAAGCGCCTCATCAAGTCACCCACTTGATGCCGAAGAAGGTCTTTGGCCATTTCAGTTTTTTCTTCCGACTTCCTCCCCCCACTTTTCTTTCATTCTAATGATTGTGTTTGGCTTCAGCTCTCTCTCTCTCTCTCTCTCTCTCTCTCTCTCTCTCTCTCTCTCTAATCTCTCTCCCTGTCTCATTCTTTCTCTGAAACTTTGATATAAGATAATATCCATCGCTATCTCCCCCTCTCTATCTCTCTTTAAAGCCCTCACCCTTTATCGCTCTCTAGCTTTCTATATTTCTCTACATCTATTTCTCCCCCTATGGTATCTATCTATTTATCTGTCTATCCGTCCGTCCGTCCACTCGCCCGCCCGCCCGCCCAACCATCCATCCAACCGTCCACCCATTCTTTCAACCCATCCAACCGTCCACCAATCCAACCGTCCACCCATCCATCCACCCATCCATCCAACCATCCATCCAACTGTCCACCCAACCATCCAACCAACCATCCAACCGTCCATCCATCCAACCATCCATCCAACCATCCATCCAACCATCCATCCAACCATCCATCCAACCATCCATCCAACCATCCATCCAATCATCCATCCAACCATCCATCCAACAATTCCAACAGTCCACCCATCCATCCATAAATATGTTTTTAAGGGGAAAAGAGCGTGGTCAGAATTACAAAAATGACCCTATTTTAAAAATAGTTTAAAATTTGCAAAATTTAAAAAAAAACAAATATCCACAACTAATGACCACTCCATTACTACTTTCTATATGTGGTATACACTTTCTATATTTGTGGTATACACCTTCTATATGTGGCATACACTTTCTATATGTGGTATAAAATGTCTCTACACCCAGGCCTTCAAATTTCAAAACTGCACTCAAAACATATCTTTTTAAATTATACTACCCTGACTGATTCCCCTCCTCTGATCGATAAACGATCTTGCTGGCTGCCGTCCATGGTTTGCCTTGTAAAAGTTATGTGTTGGGGTGGGTGAATATACAGTGCTGTTCTTTATTTCATAAATGTATTTTATTTTAATGTCATGATTATGTCTCTTTTGATAAAAAATTTATGTACAGCGCGGTGAGCCCAGCCCTAGGCTGGGGTACCGAGCTATATAAGACCTCTTATTATTATTATTATTATACACTTTCTATGTGTGGTATACACCTTCCATATGTGGGATACACTTTCTATATGTGGTATACACTTTCTAACATATATTTTCAAGACATGTTATGCCATTTGGTGTAAATTTTGTTTACTATGTATACCCAAGCGACACCACACGTTTGTTTGAGGTGGGGGGGGGGGAGGGAATGTCCCAATTTTTTGTCCCTTGCTTGTAGTCCGAGAAAACAAGAAAAGCCGGCCCTTCATTCCCGGCCAAGGGGCCGGCCTAAAACCCCCGCCCCCTTATGTGGTATACACTTTCTAACATTTATTTTCAAGACATGTTATGCCATTTGGTGTAAATTTTCTTTACTATGTATACCCAAGCGACACCACACGTTTGTTTGAGGTGGGGGGGGGGAGGGAATGTCCCAATTTTTTGTCCCTTGCTTGTAGTCCGAGAAAACAAGAAAAGCCGGTCCATCATTCACGGTCAAGGTGCCGGTCTAAAACCCCCGCCTCCTGACAAACACGGACGCCTAATGTCCCCTATAATGTCCCCTATTTCCGTTACTTGTACTGTTGTCCCGCGCATGTTGCCGCCAGGCCGGGTACGGCCAGCTACAGCAGCATCGGTATCCGTCCCAACAAGCCATTCATCAGAGGCGTGTCAATGAAAACCTGGGCGGTGTTTCGAGTCGACAAGACAGATCTATCAGCCGACACTGCGGCTGTTTCAGACACTCGGGCGATGCTGATCTGACCTTCGGTTCTTGGACAATGGGAACGTCGGTCCCAATTGACACTCAAAGAACAAGTGCTGTCAACAATGCGACGAATCTCAAACCAATGGTGAAAAACCCAGACTGAAGGCTGAAAACAAACAAATATTCTCCCTGCAGCCAACTTTGGTTATATCTTCACCTCTTCGCCGACCCTTTAAAACATGGCATTCAAAGATCTCTATAAATCCCAATACTTCCCATATATACTCCCCGACTCCCCTATACAAAATATAGACTACACTATACCCAATGTATATACTGCCTATAACACATAATATATACTTAATTTATACCCCATATATATATATATGTAGTCTGTTGTCTCTATACCCCATATATACTTACCTATCCCGCATATATACTCGCTATAATTCAAATATACTCCCCTATACCCCATATATAGTCTCTATACCCCATATTTACTCCCCGACACCTCGTATATACTCCCCTATACCCTATATATAGTCCATATACCCCATATATACACCCCTATACCCTATATATAGTCCATATACCCCATATATACTCCCCTATACCCTATATATAGTCCATATACCCCATATATACTCCCCTATACCCTATACAGACTTCCCTGTACTACAAACACTAAGATGCCTTCCCCTACACGCCATAGCGCATATACACCACATATACCACATACACGCTCATACACACTGTACATACCTTCATGATAACTCCTACCGTTGACGTGCAAATAAACACAGCGAATAACTCTCTTCATGCAACCATAGAATTCTTTTTAAAAAATGATTCATATTATAACATCTTGATGTGACTATAGGATGTTTCTCCAGCTTGCATGATGGAAATTATCATCACTTTGTCTGTTGCATTTAATGGGATTGTTGATGTGCTCAGATTTTGAAACAGATCCATGTTAAAAAAAATATAATTAAAAATATTAATAATCTAAATAGTATTACATCATCCTAAAGCCAACGACCAAATCTTAGATTTGACTCACAAATCATGCCTCAAAACCAGGAAGAGATCAAACGTATCAAATGTACACATCGCCCACATAAACAGAAAGACAGGCGTGTGTTTACACTGTACACACACAAATGAGAGTGGGGAGGGGGGGGGGTAACTTTGACAAAATTAACCAAAAATCCTCATGATGAGAACGTCCTAAAAAATGCTATTGACAATTCAGGACAAATAATCCATTGAAGAAACCAGTCAAACGTAATGGAAAAACTCTTACAAAATTGTTCCATTTCTTTTGTCTCCGCTACTTCTCTGAATTCTTTTGAAGTATTTCCTTTTTCCCCCCTTCCTCATCCACCCCCCCACTTTTTTTTCTCTCTCTCTCTCCCCCCCCTCCCCCTTTTTTTTCCCTCCCCCCCCCCCCCCCCCCCCCCCCCCCCCCCCCAATAATTGATGGGTGCGACAAGTTGTCGAAAATTATGAATAAGTGGCTTAGACAAAGGGGAGTCACTCGCCTATCGGAGTACTCCATCTTGTCTCGCCCTTCTACGACCGATTCCCCTGACTACCTGGAAAGTGAAATATTTCACCCGTAATGGATTTTAAACTATCACCTGTTGACGTAGGACCCTGCTATTCACATGTTTCGACATCTGACAATTTAATAGCCCCCCCCCCCCAATTCCCCCCTTGTTGGTCAGATTTTCATGCAGGTAACCACTGAAGTACAGTGGGGACAGGGGAAACGACTCTGTGATGGACTGCGGTCCTCCAACGGTATTCAAGTCATGGCTCTTGCCTGTTCAATAGATGCCTGATTTTGGTCGATGATTGAAGGTGATACTATTGGGAGAGGAGGGGTAGATATGGGTGCCGTGTCAGTTGTGCCGTGACAGTTGTGTTGTGACAGTTGTGTTGTGACAGTTGTGCCGTGACAGTTGTGCCGTGACAGTTGTGCCGTGATAGTTGCGCCGTGACAGTTGTGCCGTGACAGTTGTGTCTGGTTCTGGTAATGTTTCGTTGCTGAATCCATGTACTGGCATGTTTGCAACGGTTGGGGATATGATGTTGCTATTTTAACAGCTCCTAGCTGATGCCAGGGCAGCCTTGAAGCTTTCGACTGATGCCGAGTTCACAGTTGGCATCGTTCAGGTGGTTCCATGCTATATCTGTGACAGTTGTGCCGTGACAGTTGTGCCGTGACAGTTGTGCCGTGACAGTTGTGCCGTGACAGTTGTGCCGTGACAGTTGTGTCGTGGGTGAGTACCAAATTCACTAACTAGACATAAACTGGCACAAAAAAACGAGGAAATGTCATAGAGGTATAAACTAAGATTGTTAGCCATAAAATGGCAACGAACTATAAATGTGCTAGCAACAAACTTAACTAGCCATAAACTGACTTCCTTAATTTTTATGTTTCAATAATTTCTTAATTAGTTTTTAAAACCCTTCAAAAAAATTTTTTTTTTTAAACTTTCAATTTTAAATGTGTACTTTTTCCCTTGGCTTACATTGACATACGAACAGTGAATCATAATGCTTTTAAGTTTTTATTAGCCACAATAAGACACCAGGTGCGTCTGTCTTTCTCTATTAAATATACTGTGCTCAAAATGTTGACATCCGTGTCGAAAATTATGAACGCCTCTGTCGACCTAATCGTTTTAGCAGCACGACAATTACGACACTATTCTAAACTCGTAACTCTGTCATTTTTTTTGACACGACAGACACGCGGTGCACACGTAAGATTAATAACAATAAGAAATAAGATAACAATAAACTTTCAAAATATAACAAAATACACTAATCCTCTAAGTTGTGATTGGCAGATGGCGGGAGCGGTAGACCAGGCTTGTCCGTGATCAAAGGGATCTCGTGCCAATGAGTCGACACCGCTGGCAAACGCGGTGGGGGCCTCCGGTGATTGATAGATGGGGAGTCCATCAATCTACTGGCGTCTGCTATGTCGTTCGCAACGACTAAACCCGCGAAAATAGAAAAGAAAAAGGGGAGAATGAAAAGAAAAAAAAAAGCGAGCGGCCATCTTGAAGGTCTCGTCAAATATCTCTCAACGGTGGTAGCTATAGAACACTGTTAGGGGGTTATCAAGCCATTGTTGTATGGTTATATCGGCCGATGGCCGTCGACTTGTTGACTAAATACAACAAATGGTTGGTTTGGCAACCACAGGTGTTAAGTGTGTCATTGATGGATGCGTTCGGCAATTAGTTTTGTCCGTAAAAGGGCGCAGACAGATGGACATGAGGTTTGAAGTTACCTTTCCCGAAACAAGGACGCGTGCTGCAGTACACCTTGGCTGGGGGTAAGTGTAAGGGAACAGTGAAGACGAGAGTAAGGGAACAGTAAGGCTAGAGAAAGGGAACAATGAAGGCTAGAGTAAGGGAACAGTGAGACCGAGAGTAAGGGAACAGTGAAGGCTAGAGTAAGGGAACAGTGAAGGCTAGAGTAAGGGAACAGTGAAGGCGAGAGTAAGGGAACAGTGAAGGCTAGAGTAAGGGAGCAGTGAAGTCGAGAGTAAGGGAACAATGAAGGCTAGAGTAAGGGAACAGTGAGACCGAGAGTAAGGGAACAGTGAAGGTTAGAGTAAGGGAACAGTGAAGGTTAGAGTAAGGGAACAATGAATGTTAGAGTAAGGGAACAGTGAGACCGAGAGTAAGGGAACACTGAAGGTTAGAGTAAGGGAACAATGAAGGTTAGAGTAAGGGAACAGCGAAGGCTAGAGTAAGGGAACAATGAAGGCTAGAGTAAGGGAACAGTGAGATCGAGAGTAAGGGAACAGTGAAGGCTAGAGTAAGGGAACAGTGAGACCGAGAGTAATGGAACAGTGAGACCGAGAGTAAGGGAACAGTGAGACCGAGAGTAAGGGAACAGTGAGACCATTAGTATGTCCTGCCCGTTATACAATTGTAATAATTTTCCCCACGCGGCTCACCGGTTCTGGAGTTATTTTTAAGCTGATAATGTCGTTGATTTTTACAAATCAGAGATGCAATTTTTAGCGTCATTGAAGTGGAACCTCTGCAGACTAACCATCGATGAGCTTACATATGGTTGTCCGATTTGCTGTTGGCTTTAAGCTAGCTAAATAAAAACTCCTGATGACCAATAGATGATCAGTGTCCTCGGGGGTAAGATGTCGGGGTGAGGAACACTCGCTAACCAAAGCGCCGCTTAGGATAACCGAAAGCGGGTATCTAGAATCAAGAGCATTGCGACTCCGACCTGTGGTCATTGGCGACTCCGACCTGTCGTCGTTGTCGACTCCAACCCGTGGTAATTGGGAATACTACACGGCGTCGTGCGGTTCAAATATTTCACGGCAGGGATAATTCAACATGCAAGCGCACTTTTTGCGCGCCGTGTCCCGAAAAAGTCTACGGACTTTTCTTTGATCTTCTCTCCTCGATGATCTTGGCAGTGTGGCTCACTTGAGAAAGTTGTACCCTAATCTACCCCTGGAGAGTACGGCGTGTACGGATAGCGGCGATGAGGTTCAATTACTAGGGACGGCGCACTTCAACCAGGGGCACCCAAACTAATAATTATAAATAATACTCGCACTACTTGTGAAATCCCTCATTTAAAAAAAAAAATAGAAAAATATATTTTTTTTCCAAACTGAATTTCAAAGAAAACTGAAGAGCTTAGATTTTAGAAAATAAATGCGTGATTTATAACATGAAATACAATCTTAAAGAAGAGCTTTACAAATATATAAATATATATTTCATACTTCATTGACTACTGTGTTCTTAAAATTAGCTTTCATGAATGTTGAGCAACACTGACTTAAAAAGTATAATCTGGGGAAGAGGTTCCCAAACTTTTTTTTCGAGTCACGGCGCATTTGGTGCCTCTATGTTTTCCTAAGGGACCCTGACATCATGTCTAATTCTACCATTTGAACTGTAAAAATATTGAATGCCTTTGTGAATGTTTTAAAACGTCACGGCGCCCCTGTGAGGACGGTGAGTCTCACTGGGGTGCTGCGTGGCACAGTGTGGGACCCCCCTGATCTATTGAATCAAGATCCACTCGGCTAACTCGTGTCTATCTTTCCTTTGTAATGAACTGGATGATGACAAACTCATTTCCCAATACTGACCAAAATCACTGCAAACAATAGTGAAACATGAAGCTTTATTGTAACGTAATGAATTAGTCGGGGATCCCTATGATTTTTTTAAAGACCCTATTGTAAGCATCATTAAGAAATGAGAACCTCTCTTTGATAAAAAGGGTAAAGATAATTCCAAAATGAAGCGCATGTGTGTTTGTTTATTTGTTTGTTTGTTGCAATGTTGTTGGTTTTGCTCTGTTGGTATAATAAGCGTTACTTAAATTCCAAATGAAACAAAAAAACATGACTTTAATATTTGTTGAAAAGCTCATTGCATCGAGTCGTCACGCATCATTAGGTTTCACAGACTAAACCGTAAACATGTTTTCCCCTCGTCAAAGGATTTATTATTATTATTTTTTTTTTCAAGCACATGAACTAAAGTTTTTGAAAAACTAGGAGGTCAACCGGTGCCAACCGAGGCAGGCGCCACGATATGATGCCCCTGTTGTGGTGCCCCTGTTGTGATGCCCCTGTATTGGTGCCCCCGTTGTGGTGCCCCTGATGTGGTGCCCCTGATGTGGTGCCCCTGTTGTGATGCCCCTGTATTGGTGCCCCCGTTGTGATGCCCTTGTTGTGGTGCCCTTGTTAGAACTCAGCGTGACGTTAGGTGCCACCCTAGGCAGGCAGCACTATGTTGTGCCCCTGTACTGATGCCCCTGTTTTGATGCCCCTGTTGGGGTGCCTTTGTTAGCTCATCGTGACCTTCGGTGGCTCTTCATTTTTTTGTACAGTTCGCAAAAAAGTAAAAAAGCTTGACATCAATACACTTCTTGCCAGTGTCAATTCTATTTCAATGCATGTTCGCTTAACGACGGTGCTTGCAAAAAAAAGGGTTTTCTGGTAGGTCAGTGTAATGTCATTGCCTGTCTGTGTCCATGCAGGCTTTACAAACAAATCACCACCAAAATTTTTTTTCTTTCTATTTTATTATTTCCTATCCTACGACCAAGACATGGCGTCTTCATTTCGTTTTTACAGTTGATAGAATGGACAAATGCCCTGGGCCGTCTTAGCAGTTTAGGTATTAAATGGAATATTCTTTGTTCGTCTAAAGCAGTTGTTCTCAAGCTTTCTAATGCCACGACCCTTTAATACAATTCCTCATATTTTGGCGACCCACAACCACACAATTATTTTCGTTGCTACTTCATAGCTGTAGAATATGTGTTCTCCGAAGGTCTTAGGCGACCCCTGGGAAAGGGTCGTTCGACCCCCAAAAGGTGGCCTCTCTCTCCCCCAACACACTTTTTGCCTGGTGAAATACTTGACAATAAACAGTTAGTATTGTGAACTAGCTGACAATACACATGCTGTCCGTTTATGGACAACACTCTGGTAGTCTGGTGAAGCAGTGGATACATACTGTTAGTCTGGTAAAGTAACGGACAACACACAGGTTGTCTGTCGAAGTAGTGGACAACACATTGTTTGACTGGTAACGTAATGGACAACACTTCGGTTGTCTGTTGAAGATATGATTTCTCCCCCCCCCCCCCCCCCCCCCCACCCGTTAATATTCTATTAAGCCACAAAATTAAAAGTCAGGTGAGCAACCGTCGATACTGAGAATAGTTACCTTGACCTTCAAATCAATTAACTCAGCTCCCTGATTCCGAGTAAATTTAATGTGAGTTGTTTAAACTTCATTGTGTCCTACACCTTGTTTAAACTTCATTCTGTCCTACACCTTGTTTAAACCTCATTGTGTCCTACACCTTGTTTAAACTTCATTGTGTCCTACACCTTGTTTAAACTTCATTGTGTCCTACACCTTGTTTAACCTCATTGTGTCCTACACCTTGTTTAAACCTCATTGTGTCCTACATCTTGTTTAAACCTCGTTGTGTCCTACACCTTGTTTAAACTTCATTGAGTCCTACACCTTGTTTAACCTCATTGTGTCCTACACCTTGTTTAAACTTCATTGTGTCCTACACCTTGTTTAAACCTCATTTTTGTGTCCTACTCCTTGTTTAAACATCATTGTGTCCTACATCTTGTTTAAACATCGTTGTGTCCTACACCTTGTTTAAACTTCATTGTGTCCTACACCTTGTTTAACCTCATTGTGTCCTACACCTTGTTTAAACTTCATTGTGTCCTACACCTTGTTTAAACCTCATTGTGTCCTACACCTTGTTTAAACTTCATTGTGTCCTACACCTTGTTTAAACCTCATTGTGTCCTACACCTTGTTTAAACCTCATTGTGTCCTACATCTTGTTTAAACCTCATTGTGTCCTACACCTTGTTTAAACCTCATTGTGTCCTACACCTTGTTTAAACCTCATTATGTCCTACACCTTGTTTAAACCTCGTTGTGTCCTACACCTTGTTTAAACCTCATTGTGTCCTACAACTTGTTTAAACCTCATTGTGTCCTACACCCTTTTTAAAACAATAGCATTCCCAAACATTTTTGTCCAATGCGCATGTCTTTCACAGCACGTGCAGGATTGTAAAAAAAAAAAAGAAGACCTTAAAACACGCATCCATTTGAGTAATCCTGGCTATTGGGCACGTTACTCACAGGCAGGCTGCGCTGACCCGAAGGCATGGCAATCAGCCTCATTAACTTAATGACGAAATGTCAGGACACTGTGTCCCTGCTTCCGGGTGGTACGACGGGTAGGGGGCATGGTTTGGGTGGAAGCCGTTGAGTATCAGACAGACAGATACTCTAATTAAGATCATAGTTCCTTGAGTGAGGCGCGTGGGGTGGTCTTTTGTTTATAATCTCTAAGCCATCCTTTATTTTGTGCTATTAAGGTGATGTCGTGTGTCCACACCTATCGGGATACGTTGTGTGTCATCCCCTATTGGAATATGCCGTGTGTCCTCACCTACTAACACATGTCGTGTGTCCACACCTATTGGAAAATGTCGTGTCCTCACCTATTAGGACATGCCGTGTGTCCTTACCTATCGGGACATATCGTGTGTCCACACTTATCGAAAAATGTCGTGTGTCCTCACCTATTGGGACATGTCGTGTGTCCTCACCTATCGGGACATATCGTGTGTCCTCACCTATAGGAAAATGTCGTGTGTCCCCACCTATCGGGAAATACTGTGTGTCCCCACCTATCGGGACATACCGTGTGTCTTCCACCTATCAGCACATGTCGTGTGTCCTCATCTATCGGGACATGTCGGTCCAGCATGTCCTGTTCTTTTTGGATGGTTTCCCCGCGTGACTAAATGATGAGCCCCTCCAGACCATAGTGATGGTTGAATGAGACCCTGACATGTTACGTCTGTTGACTCATGGAACATATAGATCTGTCACTCGACGACCTCAGCTTCTGGCCTCAGAATCTGACCTCATCCTCTGATGACTTCAGCCACGGACAGCCTCTGACCACATCAGCCTCTGTACTCCTGATGATTATAGCCTCTAAACTCGTGTGCTTTTATGAACAGGGCAATCCATTAATTTATTGTGATGACACTACTTACCAAATGATACATTTCATCAATACCTATATTTCAGGGAGTATCTTGTTCTCTTTTTAATCTATAATTTAACTGTCATGTAAAGGGAACTTTCCATTTTATAAAGATAATGTATCCCTTTAGTATTTTTGAAACATAATGTTACCATATTTTATAAAAGACATTTAAATTTCTTTATAAATAATGTTTGTGTCAGAATACGACTAAAGAGAAGAGAGGAGATTTGTGTATGAACAATATAAGGGAGAAGTAAATGGAATAGTATAGGGAGAAGTTTGGGGAGAAGTATGAGGAGAAGTATGGGGAGAAACATTGGGAGAAGTGTGGGGAGAAGTTTGGGGAGTAGTACGGGGATAAGTAAAGGGAGAAGTATAGGGAGAAGTATGGGGAGAAGTATAGGGGGAAGTATAGGGGGAAGTATGGGTAGAAAAATAGGGAAAAGTATAGGGAGAAGTATGGGAAGAAGTATAGGGAGAATTATAGGGAGAAGTATGGGGAGAAGTATGGGAAGAAGTATAGGGAGAATTATAGGGAGAAGTATGGGGAGAAGTATAGGGGGAAGTATGGGTAGAAATATAGGGAGAAGTATGGGAAGAAGTATAGGGAGAATTATAGGGAGAAGTATAGGGGGAAGTATGGGTAGACGTTTAGGGAGAAGTATCGGGAGAAGTATATAGGGGAAAAGTATGGGAGAGGATTAGGGAGAACAGGAGTGAGCAGAAAGGGAAACGTATGGGGAGAAGTATAGAGAGAAGTATATGGAGAAGTATGGGGAGAACTAGATGAAGAAATAAAGGGAAAAGAATTGGAAGAAGTATATTATGGAGAAGTATATCCCAGACGTATAGGGAGAAGTAAAGGGAGACGTATAAAACGAAGGATAACGAGAAGAACAGAGAGAATTTGATCAAGAAGCATAGGGAGAAGTTAGCGCGATTTGTAAGAGTAAATGCAGGAATACTTTTAGCGGGAAGTATTGGCAGAATTCAGGATGGTTGATATGAGACGTTTTAGGGAATGGTGACGTATAAGGAGAGGTATATGGTGACGTAGAGGGAGAGGTATATGGTGACGTAGAGGGAGATGTATCATGGTGACGTAGAGGGAGAGGTATATGGTGACGTAGAGGGAGAGGTATATGTGACGTAGAGGGAGAGGTATATGGTGACATATAGGGAGAGGTATCATGGTGACGTAGAGGGAGAGGTATATGGTGACATATAGGGAGAGGTATCATGGTGACGTATAGGGAGAGGTATATGGTGACGTAGAGGGAGAGGTATCATGGTGACGTAGAGGGAGAGGTATATGGTGACCTAGAGGGAGAGGTATCATAGTGACATAGAGGGAGAGGTATATGGTGACGTAGAGGGAGAGGTATCATGGTGACGTATAGGGAGAGATATATGTGACATATAGGGAGAGGTATCATGGTGACGTATAGGGAGAGGTGTACGGTGACGTAGAGGGAGAGGTATCATGGTGACCTATAGGGAGAGGTATATTGTGACGTACAGGGAGGTGTTTGGTGACGTATAGGGAGAGGTATATGGTGACGTATAGGGAGAGATATCATGATGACGTATAGGAAGTCGTTTAAGGAAAGGTGTGAAGAGTAGCAGTGAAATGTTTGGACAGACATTCAACTGTAGAGGTGAAACCAAGACACGGAACCAACTGTTCTGAAAGTGTGTCAAGCATTCTCTCCCGCCACTCGGAAACTGTGACGTCTGATGGCTGACATCGTAAACATTTCACGGGGTCCAGTTTTAGCCCATTTATCACCGGACATATATATTTATGTTTATATTTATATCTCCCGGCCACGTATTTATTTATCACCGAGATCATTTTTGCGTCTAACAAAACATAGACGTGACAGCGAGAGAAAAATGCGAGTCTTGTTGCGTTAGTGAGAGATTAAATTCAAGAATGGAAGGTTAGATGGGCTAATTAGATGCTAAGGTTAGATGAGCTAATTAGATGCTATGGTTACATGGGCTAATTAGATGCTACACTTTGAGATCTTTTGGCCCACACAAGGCTCGCTAACAAAGTACAATGTGATGATGATGAAGTGACGGGTGCTTTTAAGCTGAGGTCCACGGAAATCGTGGATGGGGTGGGGTGGGAATGGAGGCTGTGAGTGTGTGAGTAGTATTTTTTTTTTTTTTTTAGAAATGCATTTACGAACTTTATTCTAAGAAGCGGTCCAGGGTCTTCACCTGGCTGACAAAGGGTTCAGTATAAAGATGAGAATCGAGCCCTCTTTTAGAAGTTCGGGTTCGGTTCGTTACAACTTATGATCGGGTTCATTTCGTTTCGACTTGGTAACAGCTTAAGTTCGGGTTTGGTTTGATTCGGTATGGTTATATCTGGTGATGTAATACCGTTATTTCGGATATCCGTTTTAGTTAGCAATCTGTGTTTAAACCGGTTTTGTTTGTGTGTATGTGGGGAGGGGGGGGGTTGACAACAAGGCAGACGCCTAAAAGACATAGACAGCGGGCGCTTTATATCCTCTGTCCTGACTGCTCTACTACTGCGGGCACGTTGGGTTTGTTGTTTATTTCTTAGAATCATCATATCACTGAGCCGTACTGCCCCCCCCCTCTCCAACCACGCAAATCATCTAGGTCAGCGTACACCACCCACCCACCCCCCCCCCACCCCATGGTGATCCATGGACCAGCACCGGTCTACGAGCCTTATGTTGCCGGTCCGCACAACATGAATATTTATGGTCAAGTAAAGAAAATATAATGTAAAAAGATTTGGCTACCGGTCGCTAATTTTTTTATACGAAACTTTCTCCACTGGTCCGATGGACTTAACGTCTGGGAGCCGCTGATCTATGAGGTGTTGTCAACTCTAACGAAATTGATTGATTGATGCGCTTATTTATTTATTTTAAAAAAAAAAAACAATACCAGGTGCAGAGACTGGATGAACAATAGTCGGCCAAATAATGCTATTTTAAATTTTTTAACGCATTGATACAGATAAATTCTGTGCCACGAAAGGGTGTTGACGGGAGAGAGGTGGGTGAGGGGTGATTTAATCAAAGAACACAATTTTGGTTTGCAAAAGAAATAAGTCGTTTTGCAATTTAATTTTCTGTTTGTTTTATTGCAATAAAAGCATTTCTGACGTAAATTGCCATGTTCCACACTAGCAAAACATTTTCGGATCTCATAAGTATGAGATACGTTCATTATGAGTTGGCTCGTACTCAGCGACGTTGAGGATCGGGTTTGGTCTTCAGCAGGGTTCGGGTTCGGTTGTAAGAAGGGATCGGGTTCGGTGTGTTTTGTTCGGGTTCAATTCAATGAAGTAAATCATCGTCTTTATGTCGTTAATGTCGGCTTTACGTCGTTAATGTTCTATCAGAGACGTGCGTTGCAGATATTTTGACGCGTTTCCACAACACCCCCCCCCCCCCCAACAAAAATTTTAATTATTTTAGTCAATTAAAAACTAATAAACTTGCTACTGAACAAAACGCCCAGACTTTATTTTGAAACATTTATGAGGTAGTAGCATTCTTGCAGTGGCGTGGGAACGGTGTTATGGGGTAGTAGCATTCATGAATTGGGGTGGGAAGGGTGTTATGAGGTAGTAGCATTCTTGCAGTGGCGTAGGAAGGGTGTTATGAGGTAGTAGCATTCTTGCAGTGGCGTAGGAAGGGTGTTTCGGAGAGGGAGATCCAATTGCAAAGTTTTTTTATCACGTAATCCTACGAGAACAATCGTGTCCCGCTCCGGGCGGCAGTAACCCTGGGTTCGCCGCTGCATTCGTGATCTCAAGACAGCTGTCGTTCACTATTCGCTTGCGGTCATTGCGGATATACTGCAGGGCAGCCAAGTGTTTTTTTTTTTGTGGTTTTTTAAATTTTAATTTTGTATTCTTTTCACTGTCGTTTCTTCGCTGCAGAAGGCTTCTTGCCGACACGTTCGTTGTTTTGTTGTTTCCTTTTTTTCCCGGCTTTCAGCATACTATGTTTCGCTCATTTCCGTGCACAATTTACCGCCTAACCAATTTCTGTGCACAATTTACCGCCTAACCAATTTCTGTGCACAATTTACCGCCTAACCAATTTCTGTGCACAATTTACCGCCTAACCAATTTCTGTGCACAATTTACCGCCTAACCAATTTCTGTGGAACTAAAACAATTTCTTAGAAAATCGCTACGTTAAGTCTCGCTCCAAATATTACGATACTAAAAAGGCATAGATCTTTTTTAACATCTTGACGGTTGAACACGAGATTGCTGTTAAGCTGGCTTGAGTAGTCTCTTAAAATGATAAATTTAATATGATGAATAATGACGAAATATGTTAATTTAAAAAAAAAAAGCATAAGTAGCATGAAATCACACCTGTACACAGTCGTGTGACTAGAGTAAGTGCAGCCGAAGGGGGGAGGGGACGTCGTCGTCAATTTCGCCGCCCCTTCCACGAACAAACTCAGCAGCAGGCCTAAAATTCCGCCCCTCCATAGAAAGAAAAAAAGTGCCACCCAAGGTGGACCTCGCCCACCTTGATACGCCACTGCCCGTACCTGGGACATCCATCGCAGCGTCATTTGGCCTTTTAAAGAAAGCAAAAAAAAAAATTAAAAAATCAAGAATAAAAATTTAAAAATCTATAAATATTTTTTTTTAAAGCTTAATTTTGACAGTCTTCCCCACCCTAATTTAAGTTAAAGGCAAATATGTGTTTATAAAGTCATTTGCTGAAATTGGAGTATTAAATTGTGCAACACTGAACAGTCTTGTTTGTGGTAAGCACTTTTGCAATAAACTACAACACATCGTCTCCCTCTGTGCTAATGGAGTAGAAATTGATGAGCAGCAAGGCTCTTTGCTCGACTTCTTGAGTGAGAAGTGAGGCAGGCGCTAGACAAGAAATTAAGATAAGTAACGACAAAAAGGTTAGAGAACTCCCCGAGTGATCTATGAACAAGGGGGGCAACAGAGTATCACGGTGATGTCTGCCGGGGCCAGCACGTTCCCTGCCTGGAGTCGTCACAATGACAGGCGAAGACGGATTGGAGATTGTCTGTACGTTTGGCCTATCCCCCCCCCCTAAAATAAAATTTAAAAAAACAACAAACAACGTAACTCACGTTTGCAGTGACCCGCGAATCGCCTCGCGATGGATACCAAAGAATTAACTGCCTGAGACGAGAAGTGCCGTAGTGACCCGGGGAGCAACATGGAGCTAGGTAGCTAAAGTAACCACCGAGTTACAAAATATAAGTAACTGTAGTAACACGAAGATAGTTCACTATATTACCTACACCACCAGTCAACACCTATTATACTCCACCAGCTGGTGGATTTTTAAACCCAAAAGATGGAACGTTTAAACAGATGAAAAGAAATAGGATATAAATAAACGCATAACGGGGTATGTGACTGGACTTTAAAATATGATAACTTCTAAAATATCGGCATAGACCGTAAAAAATCCCCTTATCTAAACCGAAGCACCCTCCGCCATGACATCTCCAGACCCAGGGGCGTTGACAGAGACGGGAGCCGAGACAATAAGAAAATCCGCTAGAAGTTGTATAGGAAAGTAATCGTCGAGTATGACAGGGGCGGCGGCGCCTTGATTTAATATGCTTTCGGGTGCTCGGGAAAGATAATCCAAATTAGCATCGGCTCCCGAGTTTTGGTTCGTGTTGTTTAAAAAGAAAAAAGAAAAAAATTGAAATGCCTCGTTTTTGTTGGACCAACTCACACGTCATGAAGGGGCTGCAGATCTCTTTAACAGATATCTCTTGTCAAGTCGAGGGTGGGTTGGGGGGGAGGGAGCTTCCGACTTCCTGTGAGCCAGGAGAATTTTAGAACGCATGAAGTATAAAGCATGTCCGTGTAAATTAAAATAAGTCATCAAAATGGAGAAATTTGAAGCTTGGGCAGACTAACACCCCCCCCCCCCCCCCCCCCCCCCCCCCCCCCCCCCCCCCCCCCCCCCCCGTGTCAATTAAAATAAGTCACCAAAATGGAGAAATTTGAAGCTTGGGCAGACTCACACCCCCCCCCCCGCCCCACACCACCCCTCCTCCCGGGGCTCACCAAGCTGAGAGAGCGCTGATGATGCCATTTTGACTTTAGGAAGATAGGGTAGCCAAAACAGTATATATATATATAAAGGGAGATTTTGATTAAACATTTTAATGAGCCACAGCGGTCGAGTGTGCAAGATATAAATATTTTAAAGGTCATGTGTTGTCTCCACAAGGTCGTGTGATCTGTTCCCCCAAGGTCGTGTGATCTGTTCCCACTAGGTCGTGGGTTCTGTTCCCCCAAGGTCATGTGTGCAGTTTCCCTAATGAAGACAACCGACCTGATGTGAAATAGAAAATGCAACAAGGATACCGTTATGACATCCCCCCCCCCACCTCCCCAAATTTTTGTTTCGGTGTGCGTATCATTATCTTTGATCGCGTTTACATTACCTCACACATGTTGGTCTCACTTCGATTCCTTCCCTTGCCATCCATCACGTGATTAGCTATTTACGTCAATCTACAGTTTCGAAGGATGGACAGATATGTAAAAATGTTATTCTTTATCCAAATTACCAATTACCTATCTGCGTTAAGTGGTAATACAAGAGCAGGAAACCTTGCTGATATTTTTTAGCGCGCGAGTTGGGTTAGGATATTTAAATGTTAATCCACTTGAGCTAAACCGGCGGCAGTTTTTCCACACCGGGTCCGGGTTTTTTGAGAAAATCCCCGGTGGCTCTTAGTGTTAAAAAAAAAAAAACAAAAAAAAAAAAAAATCTTAATTGCTCATTTTCTATAATATGCAACGAAATCTACTGCCCTATGTCGTAGTGAGAGTGCGCTGCCTTCGTCAACAGTTTGTGTCTAGAAATAACTGGCTGATCGGAACAGTCAGTTGCCAGATCCCGGGATTGAGATGACATAGTGACAACTCCGAATAACAGTCACCTCCACCTAAATAAACATAAAATCAACATCTTTATCGGAGGTCAAACGTCACGCATGAAGCTCGCCGCGTGGAAGTCTCTTTTTTTCACTCATTATTATTAATACAAACGATGTGGAGTTGGGGTGAGTTTTGAAGAGGAAGCAGGACGCACCAGAAGCAAAATAATGACGAGATGTTCAATTTGATACCAAATGGCAATAGATCAAAACCCTAAAACTTCCGACATTTCTGGCCCTATGGATTTGTTTATATCTCAATGCTCCTGAATGACGCAACTTTTGTTTTATATCTGCATCAACTTCCTGTGACATGTCGACATATTGCAGTAAATTTCAATCAATACATCAATTACGGACTGAAAAATCCAGATTACTTTTTAAAAAAAAATTATCGCCTGAAAACATGCACAAACAAAAAGAATTTCCTTCCCAATTATAACATCTCTAAACTTATCCGCAAATTATCCAGTGCACATCAGTGCACCAGACCGCCCTGGCAGCCGACAGCCCTCATCCGCTTATCGTGTATCCGTCACAGGCACTCAGCTAGTATAACAAGCACGCGACTTGTACCGTCTACGTGGCAGCGCCGAGGTCTTATCTACCCATGTTATCGCAGATATTTTATTCTCGCCAATGAAAACTTAAGAAATAAGGCTCACTTTGTCGCGTCGATAAAACATGGAGAGCAGAAGTCGGGAAGTAGGATTTTTTTTTTTTTCAAGCTTACCTGCGGAAGGGGACTTTATTATTATGATTTGTTTTATGAATGAAACTATTTCCCGTGCTTATTTTTAGATCAACGCTCATTTGGTAGAGATGTGGAGTTATGGATTTGATATTTTTATAGCGGTTAAGCGTGCAAGACGAGCAATTTGAGCTTAATCAAACAACCGTTAACTATCCTAATGACGGTGTAACTTCTGTTAATCATATAGTGGCGCTATACTTTTGGTCATAGTGAACAGCCTGCACATCCCTTTAACCCCCCCCCCCCCCCCCCCCCCCACCCGCTAAAATTAAATAATAATAATCAAAACAAAATTTATACCAATCAACCCAGCCAGCCAGAGTGGTCTTTAAATCAATTTAATAGAGAACACAAAATACAAACTTTAAGGGATCAATGTACAATTAAAACAATTATTTATTAGTATTATTTATTTTTAAGATCCCAGCCACCACCCCCTGCTCCACGTAAGCCGCCCCTTGTGAACCGACACCGCGGTGGTCCGTGGGGAGATGGGGGGACGTCCATCCGTACTCGGTAAATGTAATCGTAATCACGCCATAAATATTGTTACCGCACTCTCTGATAGCAGCGATGCCAAGGGCAGACAAGTCGCGTGGAAACAAGAATGGCTTTTAAAATACGCAGTACCTTTTTTAAAAGTTTTTTTTAAACATTTTTTTAAAAAAAAGTTTGTCCCTCGAAGATGTTAATAAAAGGCAGCATCTCATTTCTTTTACTTTAGGACCAACCTGTACATGTTTGAAGTGCGCAATGGTTCAATGCTTGGAGCTGTTGTGTTTGGTCTGTTCCTCTTTATTTATGTGGTAAAAAAACAACAAAAACAAAACAAACAAAAAACAACGCATTGCTGATCTATTCGAAACGTTTAATCACGTGTTCCAACCTGCTCTTGTTGAAGTGTGACCTAGAGGTTGCACCCACTGCGGGATCTGAGCTGCCGACATTGTGGACAGGCGCAGGAGACAGTAGAGCACCTTTTAGCCGAGTGCTCAACATTAGCCACTGGTATGACTGGGGTGCTCCCAGCTAACCACGTTGCAAAGCCTGATTTACTGGACTGCCCAGCAGATGAGGCAGGCCTGTTCCACACTTGCCGGGGCCAAAAAAAAAAAAGCAATAGCTCCGTCCCTTACAGTGAATACATAATCATGTATTGCTATACTTCACAAGTTCCATCTCAAACTAATCCTCGTCTTTCACTCGATTCAACATCACCGTCTCGACATCACCGTCTCGACGCCACTTTTAGACTGCTTCCACAATTTCCACTTGAAACGACTCAACAAATTCTACTAGTCTTGACTGCACATCTTACCCTTGACTCCACATCTTACCCTTGACTCCACATCTTATCTTGACTCCACATCTTATCTTGACTCCACATCTTAACCTTGACTCCACATCTTAACCTTGACTCTACATCTTAACCCTGACTCCACATCTTACCCTTGACTCCACATCTTAACCTTGACTCTACATCTTACCCTTGACTCTACATCTTAACCCTGACTCCACATCTTACCCTTGACTCCACATCTTAACCTTGACTCCACATCTTAACCCTGACTCCACATCTTAACCCTGACTCCACATCTTAACCTTGACTCTACATCTTACCCTTGACTCTACATCTTAACCCTGACTCCACATCTTACCCTTGACTCCACATCTTAACCCTGACTCCACATCTTACCCTTGACTCCACATCTTAACCTTGACTCTACATCTTACCCTTGACTCTACATCTTAACCTTGACTCCACATCTTACCCTTGACTCCACATCTTAACCTTGACTCCACATCTTAACCCTGACTCCACATCTTAACCCTGACTCCACATCTTACCCTTGACTCCACATCTTACCCTTGACTCTACATCTTAACCCTGGCTCCACATCTTAACCCTGACTCCACATCTTAACCCTGACTCCACATCTTACCCTTGACTCCACATCTTAACCTTCACATTCTTAAGAATCCGTTATTTTGGTTTTTGTAAATTCAATCCGTGTTAAGATGTGACGTGTTAGATGAACAATGCGTAACAAAGGGATTGCAACCAGTGTACAAGGAAAGATTATACCGATTCTCGTGATATCAGCCCTTTCCGTACGTCTAGCCACTGCGCGCGTCATCACTGGTTTGTTTCCTTTCCTTAGTGTCTTAACTTTTACAATCAACTATTTAAAACTTTTATTCAGAAGAGTTTCAACTTTCTTTGTGTGAAATTTCTTTGCGGATTTTATGACGTTTTTGTGCATTTTTTCCCACGATTTATCACTTATTGTAAATAGTAAACAAACATCAGCTGATAGTAAAGGCTTTAAAATGTTATACAGATACTACTATTTGGTCTGGTCGTTCTCAATTTCGATGCATGGCTGACGAAGAAGCAAGGCAATTAGACTCAAATGAAAACAATGAAGATTAACGATGGCTGCTTGATGATAGTAGAGATATGTGTAAATATCTTGATTGCGGCTATTTTTATTATTAACTTTTGTAACATTTATTCAAGACACCTGTGATGAGAAAAAAATCGCAACTTAGCAATTTCTTGAGCTCTTGCAAAAAAAAAATAAAAAAAAAAAAATCATTTTACCCTTTTAGTTTTTCTCTATATAATTTGTTATCATTATTTTTATGAATACAAATTTAGTCACTGTTCAGTATTAGCTCAATTCTCATCTACTACATGAAAAACGTTTGATAAACAGAAAGCGGGGATTAAAAGTTAAAATCAGGTCATAGTTAACAGGTCGAATGGTAAATTAGCCCCTTAATTTTTCTACGCTCCACTGAATGAAAATGTGACGTAATGCATGTGTTTAAATATTCTATTTAATTGTACTATTAAATTTTTATAAAGAAAACAAACTCAAATAAACAGACCAAAAAAAAAAAACAACAACACACAACTATATCAGCTTACATCACATCCAGTGAAAAATTACAATCCTCATAAGATACAAATATTAATTTATTTTTGCAAACCTTCATAGAAATTTACGAGACGTTACAGCATTGCAATAGTGTACTCCTAATGTGCGTGTGTACATTAATATTTTTATATTTATAGGAGTGTACATTTTCACTTGGTGTGCTGTTAGTTGATATAGCTTGTTTTTTTTTTTTTCCCCTTCTGATTATTTGAATTTGTGTTTTTATAGAAATTGAATAGTATGATTAAATGGAATAGTATGATTAAATGGAATAGTATGATTAAATGGAATAGTATGATTAAATGGAATAGTATGATTAAATGGAATAGTATGATTAAATGGAATAGTATGATTAAATGGGATAGTATGATTAAATGGAAATAGTATGATTAAATGGAATAGTATGATTAAATGGAATAGTAGATTAAATGGAATGTTGTTTGCATCAAGAGTCACTAGCTTTTGGTGTCGTTTTTCTGTGTATCCTGGTGTTCATTCCTTTGCTTCGGCTTCTTCTTCTTCTATATCTTAAGGGCCCACGATCAATTTATTGATCATTTTGGCTCCTATTTTGGCTTCGTAGTGTTCATTCGACGAGCCAAGTCTAAAAAGATTAAATTTTCAAAACCCCAACAGTACGTTAGTACAGCGTTACACATTTAATCCATGACTCCAATTTCAACACACACAAAAAGAAAGGGGGAGAGGAGTGGTTGAAGCTTTTGCTCTATATTGGAGTAAAAATAAGTCAAGACACCTCCAAAAACACACATCTCCCACTAGATTCCACAATTTTCACTTGATTCGAAAACTTTCTCCTTTGTTTCAAATCCTCAACTTCATTCCACTTACTTCTTCCACTTCATTCCACACCTCCACTTGATTCATTATCGTCCCTCAACTTCATTCCTTATCGTCCATGCAGGCCTGCACAACTCAAATTGTTAGGCGGGCCGTAATGCGTTATGAAAAACTTGAGCGGGCCGCAATACTTAAAGAAAAACTTGTGCGGGCCAAAAGATATCAGAACAGGGCCGAAAGCTATAAGAAATTAATAATAATAAAGAATATTTCGTTACTTCGCGGGCCGCCAACTGGGTGCTGGCGGGCCGTATGTTGTGCAGGCCTGGTCCATTGGATTCCACATCTTCCACTTGATTCAACATCTTCCACTTGATTCCCCGTAGTCCACTTCATTCCACATCGTCCACTTGACTCGACTCCACAATTTCTGCTTGACTAGACTCCGCTTTGATATATGCAGACCTGCTGGTTATGAGCATGCGATACATCCTGTCGACTTAAACCGTCACATACAACAGAGAACAGAGCAGAATTGAGTGCTCTAGGTCTAACAGAGAACTCTAGGTCTAAGGGAGATTTCTAGGTCTAACAGAGAACTGTAGGTCTAACTTAGAACTCTAGGTCTATAAGAAAACTCTAGGTCTAATAGAGAAGTCTAGGTCTAAAAGAAAACTCTAGGTCTAACAAATAACTATAGGTCTAATAAATAACTATAGGTCTAATAGAGAACTCCAGGTATAATAGGTCTAACAGAGAACTCTAGGTCTATAAGAGAACTCTAGGTCTATAAGAGAACTCTAGGTCTAAAATTGAACTCTAGGTCTATTAGAGAACTCTAGAACTCTCCACTCCATTACTAAAGTAGTTCGTTTGGCTTGTCTTGTTAGCCGCAAAAGCTCATTAAAACAAACAAACAAACAAACTTTTATTCCTAATCATATTGTGTCTAGGGTAAGGGGGAACGAAAGAAACGAAAGCAATTCAATCTCTACAAGTACATGGGGGTGTACAGCTACAGACCCCCCGGGAGAGTGATGGGGTGCAGGGTTGGTGTTGTGGTGGAAGCCACGTGGTTTCTAAAATTTACGAGTTAGAATTATCAGTTGTCCACGTGCTCCGTTTCCACGTCATGACGCACACAGACGCACACAGATTAACGCGCACACACACAGCACAGCACACTTTCCTAACAAATGGCGCTCTTTAAACTGTCAGTCAATGCATAAAGTCATGTTCATATTTTAGTGTGTGTTTGTTTTTTTCTCCCTCGACGCAATATTTTTTGTGTTATTAATTTACTTAACATCAATTTCTGATCTGCTAGGTTCGTTGTTGGTCTTAAGTATTTAACAGGTGAACATCAGCATTAATTGTGTTTAACAGGTGAACATCAGCATTAATTGTGTTTAACAGGTGAACATCAGCATTAATTGTGTTTAACAGGTGAACATCAGCACTAATTGTGTTTAACAGGTGAACATCAGCATTAATTGTGTTTAACAGGTGAACATCAGCATTAATTGTGTTTAACAGGTGAACATCAGCATTAATTGTAACTTAATGGCGCATGTGGCGTTGCTGGATCACTGTCAAACGTCCACATGCTCAATGCAAAAGTAAGAATCCTCCAGTCACGTGACACTGCAGGCCCATCCATCCATCCACCCCCACATAAAATATTGTCCCGTCCTGGACGGCTTTTACTCTAGTCACGCCACTGTTTCAAATGCTTTCTTTTGGTCAGTTGTATCATCGAAGAAGCAATCTTTTTTATACTTAAGCCTTCATCATCATCATCATCGCCTGTCGTCCCGTCTGGGGCATAGGCCACAAACAAAGGCTCTCCAGGCATCCCGGTCTTGGGCAAGTCTCTCCAACTGTCCCCAGTTGTGCCCACCCTTTTTGATGTCTGCCTCCAGTTCCCTTCTCCAAGTTGTTTTGGGTCGACCTCTTTTTCTCTTACCCTGGGGGTTCCAAGTCAGGGCTTGTCTCGTGATACTTGATGCGGGCTTTCTGAGGGTGTGGCCAATCCATCTCCATCTGCGCTGGCAGATTAACTCTTCCACTGGTTCTTGTTGTGTGCGCCGCCAGAGATCCTCGTTGGTGATGACGGTGGGCCAGCGGATTCGTAAAATCGTTCGGAGACATGAGTTGATAAAGGTCTGTAGCTTTTTTG
>CAXITT010000397.1:40783-54755 GCA_964033795.1 Lymnaea stagnalis | reverse complement strand
CCGGGGGGGGGGGGGTTGTGGGTGGGGAGCGAAGGGCCAACATCAGGGGGCGCAAAAATCGTCTTGAGATACGACATTTGTAGTGAATTAAAAGATGCAATTCAATATATTTCACAAAGACAAGGGGCGCCAGAATCGTCTTTTTGCTTGTCTATATATTCGTAGGCACCATTTTTAGGCTTCACCCCGGCGCCGCTTATCCTGGTCACGGCCCTGTACCAGAGCCAGGGTCACATTACCTGAGTCTGTGTAACATACCAGGGGGTAAGTCTCATATACCCCGGGGTTAGTGTCACATTAACAGATTCCGTTTTACATTCACAGAGTCAGTGTGGCATGCTTGGAGTCAATGTCACAGTCCCGGAGTCTGTATCATATTTCCGGAGTCAGTGTCACTTTTCCGTAAGTCAGTGACACATTGCCTGAAATCGTCCTCATGCTTGTTCCCATCTAATGCATTAAAAACGATTAAAGCAAACGTTGTGAAAGAGAAGAACCGATATCTAGGCCTGCCTATTAGGTCTGTCCATTAGGACTATATATCTTTTAGGCCAATCCATAAGCTCGATTCCGTTTTCAAAACCAAGCGAGAGTTATCCCTTCACCAAGCTAGAGTGATCCCTTCACCAAGCTAGAGTGATCTCTTCTCTCCAACCTACTACATAAAAATATTGTTATTCTTAAAATTACATATATTTTTTTATCGGAATGTGTTGAAATCTTTGCCCTAGTGGCATCATTGGCGTCACTTGGGGAGTGCAGGCCGCTCCGGGTGACACCACCCAAGGGACGCCTCTGATTCGTCCATTTGGTGGAGCTAATGACATAAACATTTTATCAGCTACAATATACTGAAAATTTCAACTTTGGACATTCAATGTTCTTATCGGGAATATGATATTAATATGTTGGTTTTTGCATGTAGTAATATACATGTGGTATTGTATGTGCGGCATTGTGTATGTAATATTGCATATGTAATAGTGTGTATATGTAGTATTGTTTATGATTGTTCATGTAGTGTTGTGTGTGCAGAGGGGCGGCCTTTAGGGCTGTATTTGTAGTAGTGTGCATTTAGAATGTTAGATGTAGGATTGCATTTTGGGAATGTATCCTGATAATAATAGGTATTCTCAGATATACACAGATATTCTCAGGTGCACAGGTATCTCTGGTTCTTAACTGGTGCAATGTTTCTCTGGAACATTTGAAAATAAACCACTTATAGCATTTTAAAATTTTGGCTGTCCTCGACCTGAAATTTGGGGGGAAAAACACAACAGCATTTATCCAACTTTTTCATATGTTACAGAGCATACACCCCGACATGATATAGCGTGTTTTCACGATAGATATTGGCGCTCTTTTACGACAGACTCTAGCACACTTTTACCATCACATGACAAATTCTGACGATCAGTATCTCTAATGCTGGAATGACGGGACTCAGCGGTCAACGAATACCGTGGCAGTGGTCACCACGTTGGACACTTCGTGTGGGTCGGTAGCCGTCCGGGCGTGTGTGAAAAGGCAGTTTTCTCTGCGGCGTGGCAGTAATCCCTAGAGATTATCATCAGTAATCTCCATATATCCTGCTGGGGGCTGCACGTGCGAAGATGGCCATCTCGTCTGACCCCTAGTGACCGGCAGCAGAATTTGATGATTGAGAAGCGTGTCGTCCGCCAAGTGAAAGTAAAATTTCAATCTCTGGTCTCACCCCATTTGCTTATAGATTAGATTTTTAAAATAATATTATATTATTATATGCAGTGGCGTATGAAGACGGGGCACTTTTTACACTTTTATAGAGGAGCGGCAATTTTTTGGTCAGTTGCATAGTGTTTTTCGTAGATAGGGCGGCAAAAATCTTGGCCAGCCCCGGGTGGCACCAACCCTTGCTATGCCCATGGTTCTATGCTAGAACTAATCATCTGTACATTTAATTGACATTGGGCAGGTCGCCATATTGTATTGGGAGATAAAGGAATTTCTGTCAACGGGATGTATCAGCCACCCGGGGGGGGCATATACCCCCACCCCACCCCTGGCAGAATTTATTAGTTTGTGAATTACATCGACTTTCAAATCAAATGATGTGACTGATTGTTTGCGACCACGTACTCAACGTGCTCGTCCAGGTCCGGTCAGGTGACGTATGTCTGCCGTTCATTGTGACTGGTCAAGCGTGACAATAAAAATTACAAGGACCCCCCAGCTATAAGGCCATTAATACGTAGCATATTGTTTTAATTACCTTTTCTACTGTAACAATTTTTAAAAGTCAAAACTATGGAACGAAATGAGAATAAGAGTGTTGGACAGCGATAAAGCTTTAAAGTAGATTAATTAGTCACAAACAATATGTGTAAATAAAACAATGTAGGTTCAGTTTTAATGATAATTGTACAAAATACAAAAATCATCATTGAAACTGAACCTATATTTTTTGTTTTAGACACATTGTTTTGGGTCTAATTAATCACCGAAATTAGACCTCAGAAACGCATCTCACAACACACATCTTTCAATATACTCTATCTCGCAAGTTTTTTTTATATTTTTCATAATTGAAAAAAAAATAATTTTAGAATTCATAAACCTGTACATGTCTGTGGAATAAAAATATAAATAAATAAATATTTTTTAAAATATCAGTGCGGATCCGAGCTCTAAAGTCCCGGACATTTGGTGGGGGAGGGGGCTTCAGCCCCATGCAACCAACCAGTCATCCGGACCTAAAGTGACCACTGGTCGAGAGCGGTCCATTCCCAGGGGAGGTCGTTACAGTCCCCCGTCCCATTGACCCCCTTGGCTATCTGGTGGCTACCCCTGGTGTCCACTTGATGGCCATTTCCCCGTGATCGGGTTAACTCGGTTAGACCGATTTTTATGAGCTTCCGGTCAACGGGGCCGATTCAGGTCTAATTTGGCCTGGCTTGCGCTGACCGTCCCGTGCACCAATTTAGAACAATGTCTAATTGAATTTGTTAACAATGGCCCAATAAAGTGTGCCCCCCCCCCTCTTATCACCACTAGGAACTGGCTATTAATCTATTTTGGGTTAAGAAAAACCATAATGAGCCAGAGGCGGATCCATTAAAAAGAGCATAGATTGGAGGAGGGGTGAGCATGAGACTTGTAGACATTATCTAATATAGCTGTCACGGGGTTTAAGAGTTTTTTTAAAAAAAGTGGGGGTAAAATTTCGTAAGAAAGGGGTGCAGAGAAGACTGTCCGCCTCGGGCGGCACGCCGCCCCCTGTATATGGAGGGGCGGCATATTTTGCTAAAGCAGAGTGTTTCGCGTATGTGGGGCGGGAAAATTCATGTCCCACCCGGGCAGCACTAGATATAGCCTCGCCACTGGGTAAGGTATCTTGACCTGCAGTGACTTTCAAGGTCTTGTGTTATCTTGGTATGGTGTTTTCCTCAATTCCATTATAATCTTTGGGGGGGGGGGGGGTTAAAATGTTGTTTTTACCTAAAGTGGCACCCCTCTCTTCCGCCCCCTGTGGAGTAACTTAACATTGTTTGGGGGTTTTGCTGCTTCTAGTGTCCTCTTAAATAGTGCTTCTCAAACTTTACTATGTGTTGCACCCACAGACGCTCCGAGGAGATATGGCACCCAAGGCTATTGACTTCATATGGGCTTCTCAATAATGCAGATAATGACACAATAGCCATGTTACTATCTTTTCCCGTACATTTTCGACTAATCTTCTATAGTAACAGTGGATCCCAATTTTTTTTTTAAAGTAGGAGGCCATATCTACATTTTTCCATAGTTAAACGGGCCACACATAGCCACAGCGATATAAAATTCAATACATTTCGCCGCATTTGTTTCGTGCCTTTAGTATTTTGACTTTTGCATTCGACTATATATAGTTTTTTAAACTTTTGTTTAAAGAGTTTCAAGTTTCAACTTCCGTTGTTTGAAATTTCTGGTTGAGTGTACCACATCAAGTGTCATTTTTGCTCTTGTTTTTTCACGTTTTAAAAATTGTAAACAAAAAATCAGCTCATTGCAATTGCTTCAACAAGTTGTACTGATACTAATATAAGGTCTGCTCGCTTAAGATTTAGATGTATGACTGCGGAAGAAGCAAGCCAATTAATATTCATTAGCTTGGATGGTTCATATTCATTGGACTCGAATAAAAAAAACAACAACAATCATTTCAATGAAGACTAATGAAGATGATTTGGATGTTAGATTGCAATTTGATAGTTGTGATTGGGGAATATATTCCCCCCGTCACGAACAGACCAAAACTTTGCCAAGGTAAAGGAAAATATGGCATCACATCTAGTTCACCAACTAGACCTAGTTAACCTAGTTCTACAGTCTACAACAGGGCTTAGGCTTAACTCAAAAATGCAAGCAGCCAGTCTAGCTCTAAACTCAAATCTCACTACTGAGTCTGAATGGTCAGAATCTAAAACTGGACAAACTGAAAACAAATTTTCGATTTCACCCACTTAGAACTCCTGGAGTTATTCCAATGGTACAAAATGCTGAAAACCCTACTCCTATTTAATTTTTCAATGCATTGTTTAATGAATTAAACGATTACAGTGTTGAATCAGTAAATGCTTATGCCAAAAGAAAAGTACTACTTAACACACCTGCGCTTACAGTTGACGCTATGTATTTAGTCGATGGAGGGAGATTTCTAGACATGAACTAGATAAGTTCATAGCCGTTTTGATTTATAAGAGCATGCATATAAAAGGCCAGCTCTTGTGGATTATTGGTCTATGTCGGCTGAATCCTAAATCCCTTGGATACACTATGTATTTAACGGACAAGATTTTCAGGAAATATGTGCTACTCTGTGGCAATGAAATATCCGAAGTCCGAAGGCAAGGATAAATTGAACCTTTTATGAACCTACTTCTGAATAACTGATTAAGTTCAGCAATGCATTTTACCCCTTTCATGGACTTGATGCAGATGAAAGGGTGAGGCTATAAGGCCAGATGGCAGTTTAAACAACACAATGCCAGTAAGCCTAGGCAGTTTAAACAATACAATGCCAGTAAGCCTAGGCAGTTTCAACAACACAATGCCAGTAAGCCTAGGCAGTTAAACAACACAATGCCAGTAGGCCTATAGGCAGTTTAAACAATGCAATGCCAGTAAGCCAAGGCAGTTTAAACAATACAATGCCAGTAAGCCTAGGCAGTTTAAAGCCTAGGCAGTTTAAACAATACAATGCCAGTACGCCTAGGCAGTTTAAACAATACAATGCCAGTAAGCCTAGGCAGTTTAAACAATACCATGCCAGTAAGCCTAGGCAGTTTAAACAACACAATGCCAGTAAGCCTAGGCAGTTTAAACAACACATTGGCCTAGGCAGTTTAAACAATACAATGCCAGTAAGCCTAGGCAGTTTAAACAATACAATGCCAGTAAGCCTAGGCAGAGATGAAGGACAAACTGTCCAAATACTTTATATAATCCTGAAGTAGATTTGATATTAGCCTGAAGTAATTAGAGATGGAGGAAAAGCTGTCCAAATGCTTGGTATAACCCTGAAGTAGATTATACAGATGGGGGGCAAGCTGTCCAAGTACTTGGTATAACCCTGAAGTAGATTATACAGATGGGGGGCAAGCTGTCCAAATACTTGGTATAACCCTGAAGTAGATTATAAAGATGGGGGGGCAAGCTGTCCAAATACTTGATATAACCCTGAATTAGATTATACAGATGGGGGGCAAGCTGTCCAAATACTTGATATAACCCTGAAGTAGATTATACAGATGGAGGAAAAGCTGTCCAAATACTTGGTATAACACTGAAGTAGATAGATGGGGGGCAAGCTGCCCAAATACTTGGTATAACCCTGAAGTAGATTATAAAGATGGGGGGGCAAGCTGTCCAAATACTTGATATAACCCTGAAGTAGATTATACAGATGGGGGGCAAGCTGTCCAAATACTTGATATAACCCTGAAGTAGATTATACAGATGGAGGAAAAGCTGTCCAAATACTTGGTATAACACTGAAGTAGATTATACAGATGGAGGAAAAGCTGTCCAAATACTTGGTATAACCCTGAAGTAGATTATACAGATGGAGGAAAAGCTGTCCAAATACTTGATATAACACTGAAGTAGATTATACAGATGGGGGACAAACATTCCAAATACCTGATATAACCCTCAAGTTGTAAGAGATGGAGGACAAGATGTCCAAGTTTTTCACACTTTGCTTCAAACATTTTGCTGACAGATACTTAACCTCCAGAAAACTCATTGATTATCTCATTGTTAAAAATTAATATTTTACAGGAACTCTAAACATTATCCGTGTTGTCTTTCCACTGGAGGTAAAATCTTTACAACACAAAAAATGAAATGATACCTTAACACACTAAAAGCCTGCTTTGTGTTGTATTCAGAGATAAAAAGTCCAAATAGAATGTTATGCTAGTGTCAACTTGATGCAAGGGAAAATACTACCGAAACCAAGACAAATAGCAAACCTGAATTGATTCACCTTTACAATTTAAAAAATGAATGGCTGTGATAAGCTAGATACCTAGAAGGTAAAACACCACTCTGTGTATGAGCGAAAAACCATAAAATGGTGGAAGAAGATTTTCTTCTGGTCGTTGGAAGTCTCCCAGCTGAATTCCTACATTTTGTTTTCACTATGCCCAGCAGCAGATCAAAAACAGAATGAGTTTGAAGGACTATAAACTTACAATAATACGTCAGTTAACTGGGAATGCAGCATTTGACCCAGTGGTAAGAACACCAGAACAGGGCCCAGAGACAGGATGCGTTTGAAAGGACAATTGACTCGCAACACATCATTGATTACGAAGATCGGGACCCTTCTTGTGACTATTTCTCTCCTGCTCCTCAACGGATAAGCACACACTGTTTGTGAGGCCAAACCTCACCTTCACCCTAAAGGATGCTTCAGGGCCTTTCACTCAAAATGATGGCCTGATTTGTTTATATAGTGTGTAAATATGGGTACATATTTTGTGTTCCAGTATAGTTATTTTTATGATTAACTTTTGAAACATCCAAGACAAATGTGTTGAAAACAACATTCATGACTTAGCAAGTTCTTAAACTATTTCAAAAAAACTTTCCTCATACTTTGGATATAGAACAAGGATTATTTGCTGAAAAAAAGGGATCTTGACTGGATAATTATTACTTGATTTATGGTCTGGTGAGTAGAATTGTGTTAATTTTGTTTAAGGTTACTTTTACATAACACTAATACTGTCATATTACCCCTAAAGTTTTTCTCTATAGAATTTGTTATCACTATTTAAAAAAAATAAAAATATTCCATGTTCAATTAACTAAATTCTGAAATGCTACATGACCAACGTTTGATCAACGGAAAGCAGGTGTTTTAAGTTAAAAATCATCAGGTCGAATGGAATTTTAGTCCCTTGACTTTAGTACATTCCACTGAAAAAATTTGACGTGTTGAGTGGGTTGTAACAGTGGTTCCCAAGTTTTTTCAAGTAGAGAGAAGGCCATATCTACTTTTTACATAATAATTGAGCGGGCCACAACGTTATAAAATTATAAATGTTTACCAATAAAGTACAGTAAATACTTTCTGAGAGCTGACTGGCCACAAGTGACCCGCGAGTCGTGATTTGGGAACCGCTTTATTATAAGTTCCTTATAATCGCTCAATATTTGATACGCCATACACCGGTGGTAGTTACTAAGGCGGGGGCAAGAGACGAACACCAATTCATACATTCATTCATTATGATATTCGTAACTAGGGTTAGGGTGACCAAACCCGTTTTTTCACGATCGTACCCGGTGTCCCGAAAAAGTCTCTCGGGAAGCATAAATGTCCCGTTTCTAAAACCAAACACATTTTCACAAATTAGATAAGGAGGAGGTTTTAACAATGGCTGGGACAACAGCCAAATATCCACAATTTTGTTGGTTGTATTATGTTGTAAAATATGTATAAATAAATATTGACTGCAAAATTATTGTTTCCGTTTATGAGATGCCTTAGAGTTTAAATTAAATTACAAAAGTGAAGATCCATTTAAAACGATGTATAGGTCTCAAAGTAGTTAAAATAAGCATAATTCAATATCAGTTTCCGGCGGAGGCCCCCGGACCCCTCTTTAGCTGGAGGGTGGGAGTGGGTGTGTCCCGTTTTTTTCCAGTTCATGATTTGGTCGCCCTAGCCCTAGGTTAGTGCCACCCGGGGCGGACCGAGAATTTCGTCACCACTCCCACGAAAAGAGTATCTCGGTGCTTGAAAATGCTGCCCATGCATATAAATAATACAATACAATATAATGAGAGAAAAAAGTGTCCCCCCCCCCCCTTTTTGGGGGTTAAACACCCCCTCCGCACCCTTTCCTACGCGACAGGGTGTAGCTCCGTCTGTTAACTCCTTACCATTTTTTTAAAAGGTTAATTCCGTTAACTTGTTGAATGCTGCAGACTTGCGTCACATTAAGAATTTCAGTTCTGGAGGTTTTTTTAAAAAAATTATTTAAAAAAAAAAAGTTTAAGCGCTGTAATTTTCCAACCAATCAACCCGTGGCCTCGCCATCCCACGTCCTTGTCTCAGATCGCTCCACCCCTCGGTCCTTTTACGTCGTCTATGGGGCGGGAGTTTTTATTTTTTTCGCCGCGTCGCCTGCGTTCCCCCAACGCGCACCCGCCACGCGAAGATTTCCCCACGTTCTCCATCCCGCGTTGTGGTAACCCATCGCAAACATAGAAAAAACATAGACTCGCCCTCTATGGCGGCTTTTGTGATTGTGTGGTGGATTATTAGTTATTGATTTCTAAATGGATTAGCTCCTCTGTTGTTAAGTTTTTGCAAGGTCAAAACATTCAGACGACAAACGTGTTGGCCGCTCTAAATGCAAGGTTCAACAAAAGAGTGTTGGCGTGTGTCGTTTTCACGTGCCGCAGTTGTGAGGGTCGTGTTGTGAAAGAAATTGTATGAGGCTACTCTGTTGTGTGTGTGAGTTGGACGTTACAAACCATTCACACGTTGGAGAGAGAGAACTGTGCCCAACTGAGAATAGTGGAGGGGAAGTAATCCAGGAATTGTATACCTCTCAATGGCTGTCCCCACTGCAGTGAACTGACAGAATTTTAGCGTTACGAGCCGCCTGCTAACAGCAACAGAGGTTGGTAACTCATTAATTTGTCAACAATAATCAGTTGTCAATTAACTAACATACGTTATGTCTTTTGAATCATTATTCCTGTTATTGCTGAGATCTTCTGCATTTTACAGTAAGTACAGACAGTAAACATTGCAAACATTCATAACGGTTAACGTGATCCCCAACTGTTTCTTCTTATACTTGTACTTGTAATGTTCTGTAATGTTACGGTTCGAGTAGAGCAAGACGTGATTAGGTAGTATGTTACTGTGACACACACTATGCACTAATGATGGAGCCTTACATGGTATGGAGTGTCGTGTCATGGAAGTTGTTTTAAAAACGGGGTCTTGATGAACTTGATGGGAATTGTTTCCACAACATCTCCTTCATGTATTTTGTGTGTGATTTTGTTTGTTGTCTGAGTTTGCCAGAACTGTGCCTGAACATTTGACCACAGTGCAGGATTAAACTAAAGGCTTAAGAATCACGTGCCAAGGGGCCCCCGCGTCATTTAGGATTACAACGACAGGGGGTCATTTTGTCTTGGGGACAGGGGGCAGGTGCCGAGGGTCTCCACGTTATTTAGGGTTACAACGACAAGGGGTCATTTTGTCTTGGGGGCAAAGGGCAGGTGCCTAGGGGCCCCACTTCATATACATATAGAATTCCAACAAGTCGTCACAAGGGATAGGCCTACATTTTGGCTTTGACCAGGAAGGGGTTGTGGGAGGGGGGGGGGCTTTATTTAATCTTTAACTTACTTGTAATAAAGTAATGTACAGTACTGATGGGGATCATGGACATCCCCATTCATAACAAATTATAGAATGATGACGAAAAAAAAATGAAAAGTTAATGAAAAAACCCAAAGTTATCAACTTTCCTGCCGTAGGCCTCATCAAAGTAAGCATTTTTAGACTGCTGTCTTATGACAGCAGCGGACTGAGGGGTCAATAGAGTAATAAGTTCAATGTCTGCTAATTGGGTCAATGAAAAAACTACCACATTATGAAGCAAAAATTGCTTTTTTTCATTTCTCAGTTGTGGTATTTAAGCTTGAAAAAAGATGGACTAGACTAACTAGATCGTGAAATGATGAAATGAATGAATAATTTTACAGTTGAGGGTGGGGAATGATGCCCAGGGAAATATTAAAGATTTGTATGTCCTCCCCACCATTCACACTGATTTTTATAATGTACTTTGACATACATTTTAAATATTGTCCTATTGCCATAAATGATACATCATTTTAAAGGGCTGGCTGTAAGTTCATCTTTCTATCTTTTATAAAAGTGGAGTTATAATTTTTTCAGGTGAATTTTTCAAACCCCATTATTCATCTTGGTATTTAACTGCAAAAAATTGTGACTGACTCTCCACATTTTCTGACTTATTTTTCCCACAAAAGATTTTAAAAGATAATGCCACCAAATTTTCAGGAGGCATTCTCAGTGCGGTGTACACCAATGCCACCAAATTTTCAGGAGGCATTCTCAGTGCAGTGTACACCAATGCCACCAAATTTTCAGGAGGCATTCTCATTGCAGTGTACACCAATGCCACCAAATTTTCAGGAGGCATTCTCAGTGCAGTGTACACCAATGCCACCAAATTTTCAGGAGGCATTCTCAGTGCAGTGTACACCAATGCCACCAAATTTTCAGGAGACATTCTCAGTGCAGTGTACAGTGCAGCATACACCACAAGGAACAACAAAACTTTTTACATGACATCAAGACTTTTTATTTGACAAATTTTTTTTTTATAAAATCATGAACAGAAAAATGGAAAAATTATTATTTAGAAAGGCAAAGAAGTAAATAATAACAACATGTATTTAAATTGAATATATTCTTCAGTTAAATTTTAAATCAGTTCTTATATTAGTAAAAGGTAAGTAAAAGTATTTTATATATAACAACAGAATGCATGAAATTATAAATAAAAACAAGTAAAATCCCCCAGAAGGACTGTATGAGTCTACCTGTACAGTTATATGAGTCTACCTGTACATTTATATGAGTCTACCTGTACAGTTATATGAGTCTACCTGTACAGTTATATGAGTCTACCTGTACAGTTATATGAGTCTACCTGTACAGTTATATGAGTCTACCTGTACAGTTATATGAGTCTACCTGTACAGTTATATGAGTCTACCTGTACAGTTATATGAGTCTACCTGTACAGTTATATGAGTCTACCTGTACAGTTATATGAGTCTACCTGTACAGTTATATGAGTCTACCTGTACAGTTATATGAGTCTACCTGTACAGTTATATGAGTCTACCTGTACAGTTATATGAGTCTACCTGTACATTTATATGAGTCTACCTGTACAGTTATATGATTTTAGGGTACCGGTAGTGAGGATGTTCTACCTCTCATTCTCAGGGTAGACTGCTCCACAGACTTCTCTTGTTGATGAATTACACAATGTCTCCTACATAAACTTTGTCTTAGCCACCTACTTCCAAATATGCTTCATTAGCAATGGAATATAATTACTATGATGATGATGATGATGTGGATGTCTTTTAATAAAAATAAACAAGGCTAATTTATATATTATATTATATAGTGTCTCATTTTTATTTTACTTAGTTTACATGTTTTTAATAACTGTAAAGCGCTTAGAGCTTTATGGTAAGCGCTATATAAAAATGCCTAAATAAATAAATAAATAAATAAATATATTAACTAGATTTAAATAGGTCTAAGTCTAAGACTAAAAATGAAGACACGGTTAGTAGGCTTAGCATTGCTTCGCAACTCCCGATTACACCTCTGAAGTTTCGTCTGCCTCCGTGAGTCTTGACCCAGCGTTGTTTTAACACATAAACAGATGTATTCAAAATGGAACGAATTTCTTGTGGAAACATCAATGATTGTTATCTTAAATGCGCCCCCCCCCCCACCACCTATTTTTGTCAGCTCACTAAAAATTAATAGAAATCCCCTTTTTTTTGCCGCTCCATAAAAAATTAAAAAAAACCCCCCCCCCCCCCAACCCGCCCCGCTAAACGGAAACTTTTTTTGTTTTGTTTTTGTAAAACCCTAACGCGTAATGACATTACGAAAAGCTCACTCGGTCATGAGTGGAGCTTTCATGCTGAAATTGTCATCGTGAAATCTCTTGAAATCCCAAGCTTTTGAAAAAGGTGGCAGCCTTTAACTCGTGTACAGCGCCGAGCAGTTGGCATACTCTTATACTTATTATGAAAACAAAATCTCAACAGATTGGTGTTGTTTCCAAATGGTTTCTGTTGACATGTGTATAACGTTGGGTACTTCTATTACTTCTATAAGCGCCCGTCGACTTCTGCTGTAGCGTCGCAGTTATCTGTGGTTAGCTTCTGTTAGATTTTGTAAGAATCTTGTTATCGTCTGTTATCAGTGGTTAGTCTCTTGGGGAATTTACATGCCCCTGAAATCTTGTTCTTAATTTCTGTTAGCTTCTACTACTCTATATGCTCTGTTTAGCGTCTACTACTATATACTATCTTTTAAGCTTGTATAACTACATACTATCTGTGAGCTTCTACTCCTATATGTTAGCTGCTTGCTTCTACAACTACTCTTTTTGTTTTCTCGGGTCAACCAGATCCGATAATAGCTTTTCCCCCTCACCCGCCCCCTTTTTTTCGCTGATTGGGTCCAACAAGTTAATGTACACCACGTTAATGCACACCACGTTAATGCGCTCCGTATAGTGATGCGCGCCACGTCGATTTGAGATGCAACCCACTTTAGACTGGAGCACGCTAATAATTCTATTAGGTTGATGCATAGAGCAGGGTATTTCTCTCGGCGATTGCTTCATAACTTACACCACTGAAACCCGGAAACCGTTTAAAGGTGTTTGAAACATATTTCTCGTTTCGCTCGTTTCTCTGAAGTTAACCTTTCTTAATTGTTAATGGATTGAAATTACGCATGATCAAGCCATTCAAGAAAATATGACAGCGAATAGTGAAGACAGATGGCTGGCAAAACGTCTGCATGCTTAAAAAAAAAATAATATTTTTTTTTCTGGCAGCAATGCATTTATTAAGGGGTAAAGTTTACCGCCTAGGGTCAATGCCAAACCTATGGACTGAAGTTCAGTCCCCAGACAAGCAAAAACGACAATATTTATTTATTTAGGCATTTTTATATAGCGCTTACCTTAAAGCTCTAAGCGCTTTACAATTATTAAAAAACATGTAAACTAACTAAAATAAAAATGAGACATTAGGATAGTAACTACTATACTATAGAAACAATGAAAATGGCTATAAAACGAGGACACTTTGGTACGTTTTGGCCTATATTACAGGATTAACCCGAGACAGAAAATGAGGCAGGGCAAGGAGGGTGCATCACAGGTCATAGGCGGACCTAAACAGATGAGTTGTAAGGGACTTTTTAAAAGTGGACGAGGTTTCACAATGACGGATATGGAAGGGGAGCTGGTTCCAGCACGTGGGCCCATTGAAGTAGAAGGAGTGTTCACCGATGGTCTTTGTTTTGGTTCTTGGGATTGAGAGGGTTCTATTGTCAATGGAAGAGCGTTGTTGTCTTGTGGGGATGTAAGGAAGCAACAGTTCAGAGAGATAGACAGGAAAGTGAGGGTCAGTGAACGAGTTGAAGCATAGATTGGTAGACTTGTACTTGATGCGAGAGGACATTGGAAGCCAGTGGAGTTGCCGCATGTGTGGTTGAATGTGGTCATGTTTCTTTGATTTAAAAATGAGTCTGCATGCTGAGTTCTGTGCCTTCTGAAGTTTGTCTATGTGGTGTTGAGGAATGCCTGCGAGAAGAGTGTTACAGTAGTCAAATTTT
>CAXITT010000397.1:24949-39313 GCA_964033795.1 Lymnaea stagnalis | reverse complement strand
CACCACAACAACGCATGTGTACATCAGCACCACCACAACAACGAATGTGTACATCAGCACCACCACAACAACGCATGTGTACATCAGCAGCACCACAACAACGCATGTGTACATCAGCACCACCACAACAACGAATGTGTACATCAGCACCACCACAACAACGCATGTGTACATCAGCAGCACCACAACAACGCATGTGTACATCAGCACCACCACAACAACGAATGTGTACATCAGCACCACCACAACAACGCATGTGTACATCAGCAGCACCACAACAACGCATGTGTACATCAGCACCACCACAACAACGAATGTGTACATCTAAACTAACGAATAATCGGATGTGCAACACGAGCCTGCGCCGTTTGTCTACCTGTGCAGAACCAGGTGTCCCGGGCATGTCACCCACGGTGAGCACACGTGAGTTATTGATTTCAGCCCCCCCTCCCCCTCGTGCTCCCCTCGTTACGGCTAACGTGCGCGAGCTTCATGTGTGACACGGTGGGGCACCGAAAGGACGGTGAGCAATCGATGGGCACTGGGAAATCCTGTGATAATTTTAGTGCGCCTTCAGTTAAGGTCGATGTGTCATCGCAACGTCCGGTAAAAAATCCCAGAGTGTTATTTTCAGTGTCTCAGGTGGAGTACGGTACCGGAGTACTAGCTCGATCACGGTTCATGCGACCAAATTTTAATCAAGTGCAACTTGGTGAGTACATTATGTGTTAGATTAGACATGTGTACCGTGTTGTTTGGTCCAAGTTTATAGGTGTGGCAGATTTCGCTTATGCTGAGATTTGAAAGGGGCCTTAACTCGTTCGGTTGTAGTAGTTAACCCGATTCGGACTTTTTGGAAATGCGTTTCAAAATCCCGGTGGGGAATTTTCTGGGAATTTTCTCATAATGTCCTACGTGTTTATTATGTAATTTAGTTACATTTGGTAATTCATCTAACTTAAATAAATTGAAGAATACTTTTTATCTGTTTAGTTCAGTCAACTTAGGGTCAAAGGTTGACATTGTTACTCCAAGGTTTTTTCTTGGTTTTAGTGTCTTGTTTCAGATTGAACACCGTGTTTCGGATCAAACGCTTTGTTTGAGCTAAAGGCTTTGTTTTATGTTGAACGCTTTGTTTCAGATGACACGCTTATCCTCAAGTAGAGCACTAGTGTCATCACGGTACCCCTCTTCGTACGCCGCTTGGACCGCTTACATGTCGAGTTAACCTTTTCAATATTTTACATTCATCTCCCTATACACATCTTTGTGCACTAATGGACAGTGGCCAGTTTGTACAAACTGGTTCCTAAAATTTCAAATAAGTATTTTTTTAAACGTATTAGCTGAAGAGAAAGGGGAAATGAAGAACTGTTGTGGGGATTGTGTGTCATGGGTATTGAGTGCTATAGGTATTCTGTGTCTTGGGTATTGAGTACTATGGGTATTGTGTTTCATGGGTATTGAGGGCTATAGGTATTGTGTCATGGGTATTGAGTACTATGGGTATTTGCGTTAAGGGTATTGTGTGTTATGGGTATTGTGTGCTATAGGTTTTGTGTGTTACGCGTATTTCGCGCTATTGGTATTGTGTGCTGTAGGGATTGTGTGTCATGGGTATTAGTGATATAGGTATTGTGTTATGGGTATTGTGAGTTATCGAGGTAGGTTTATGTACATCTCAAGTTGGTAACTCGCTCACTCCCTTAGCTGAACGATCGCCATACACGCGGGACACACCCAGTGCTAAGAATAGGTGCACGACAACACTGATGCCGTCACGCTATTGAGAAGGTCAATAACGCCGTCTTGTGTCACATTGACCAAACTGTCAACGTCTGTGTATGTCTATAGGTTTTGTCTACATTCGATTGCATTAGATTGTAGGTTGTAAAGAGCTAAATCTCCCCACCGTCACTTTCCTTCTCTCTCACGCATTCACCCTCTTCCCTCTCTCTCCCTCTATGTACCGCACTCACTCTCTTCACCGTCGCCCCCTCTCCCCTCTCTCTCCCTCTATATATCTCATTCACTCTACTCTCCCCCCTCTCTCTCTCTCTCTCATTCACTCTCATTACCTATTACCTCTTATATGTGTATCTCTATTTTACCCTCAATACATTGTTATTCAATCTCATATACAACGTATTATCTCAAATGTACAAACATATAGTATATATCTGTACAATCTCACATGTACTGTACTATGTACATACAGCCATGCAGATCACCTTAATGCTTGCATCGCTCGATACGCTAACCATCTGCCTCATGGGGTGGGGGGTGGTCAAATATCGAATCTTAAACCAGCCCATTAGGATGGTTTGTCGTCTGCGCCCCCCCCCCCCCCCCCCGTAAATTAAATACAAGAATCAATAAGTAAGTATCTCGCCCAATACAAGAATCAATAAATAAGTGTCTCTCTCGTCCAAATCTCGTAACTCCGAAACGTGACCTCAAACAGATACGTTGGTCTGTCTTGGACGAGATAACACGAGAGAATTGGGATATAAAAACGAGATACCTCGCGTGGGCCAACAGTGGATGTTTTTCAATCATGGCGCCATTGTGATCAAGTTTCTTTAACGTCAGAGGCGAAGCCATACAACAAATTTTTGCCGGATGGGGGAAAAACGGAGGATTGGTATGTAATTTCAAAATGGTCTCAGTAGACGAAAGATCATTGTTGGTGGAAAGAAAATGTTGAAAAGTGTTAGAATTCTTAAGAAGACAAAGCACCAACGTTTCCATGAAGATCAAATCGAAAGGAGAGTAAAGAACAAGTATGTCTTGTAAGACATGTCACACTTGGTCTTATTCGTGATAATAGGGGGTGGGGGAGGGAGACTTGAATCGGGTTTAGGTAGAGGAAAATATGTGAAACAAAGTAGGGGAAAACCTTGGGGGCGAGGGGGCGGGGGGGGGGGAAGAGACGCAACAGAACGTCGAACGTGTCGGTAAGAAACCGTCTTCAGCGAACAAAGTCTAACACCAATATAACAAAATTAAAACTGAAAAGTTGTCGCTTAATTTCGATGGGAATTTTCGGAAATGGTGTAACAGTGTACTGCCCAGTTGTCAGTTGTTACTTTCAAAGACTGCACACTTAACAGTAACATACGGCCCAGGTAAAATAAACGACAACAAAAACAACAAACATTGTGGCACATTTACCTGTCAAATAACTCGGGGTGATGCAGGTGTTGAGAAAAAGAACAGAGATCTCGCCAGAGAGAGTGAGAGTAATGGACAGACCAGCCTAGAAATATAGATCAATGGAAAAAAATTTGTAAACAGCCTATAAGGTGCACCACTACTATAATGTGCACCACTACTATAATGTGCACCACTACTATAATGATGTGCACGACTACAAATTCAAAGAAGTGGAATATAACATATTGAATCGATGTGTTCCTTCAAGCCACCCCCCCCCCTTCCCCGGGACACAGTCCACCTTCGCGTGTCTATTTATTTCTCATTTCTGATATATCGGTGACTAATTTTGGCCAATTGACCTGGTGGGGATCACATGTGTGAACTAATCGATAATGGAAATTTCCAAACCTGTTAATGATTATTTTATTTTACAGTGATGAAAAAAAAGTTAAACCCCCTCGCTCCCCAAACCGATCTCGGCCCAGTACAAGATACGACATATAGATGTACGCCCCTGGCCTTGGCAATAGCAGTGCACGTCTTGGTAAATGTCTGAATGGGGTGGGACGGGGGGGTGGGTGGGGTGCGGGGGGGGGGGGTGGGGGTGGAGTAGGCGAGGATCTGAGACGGGGGAAAATAAAGATTTGTTGAGCTACAGATGTGCACTTATTTGAATGGTTGTCTAATTCCACTCGACAAGCACGTGATTGCCTTGAAAGCCTAGACGTCTGCTAAAACAAGATGTCGGACTGCCAGACGTGTGTGTGTTTGTGCGTGCGTGCGTGCGTATCCTACAACTGGTCATTACAAGGAAAGAGAATCCCCCTCGACATCATTTCTTTACCTCAAATGGATCACACACACAAAAAGCTTCTCTAAAATCGTGTAAGAGCAACAGCTTCTCAAACTGGCGTTGGAAGGGGTTCCTCAGAGGCTGGCGGCACTTTTTTCATTCTTTTTATTAGAGAGGCAGTTTGTTTGTTTGTTTGGTTTGTTTTTTTTTTTGCTTGTTGTTTTTTGGCAATAGCAGAAGGTTTTTTTCTCATGAGGTGGGGGTGATAAATTCTTGACGCGGCCCGAGGTGGGCGGCTACCACTAGCTACGCCCCCGACCTTTCGTCTCCGACGCCTTTATCGAATATCCCCCCCCACCCCCAAATAATATTAAAAAAATAAAACATTAAGATGAGTGAAACAAATATTGATTTTAGCAATGAAAATTTCTGGATTATCTCCCTGTAAAATGGTTACAAGTTATATTCACAAATATAATGTAAGTGCAAGTTATCTCCCAGTTGGTGGGTGTGAGGGGGGAGTGTGATGTTAAATAACATATATATATATCAACCTTGACCAAATTAGTTTTTGTGTGCTTTTTATCATATTTTTTTTATACAGTGGTACACCTAGCATCGTTCGTCTCTAGGCGCGCATAGCACCGTTTGGCGACACGATAGTTGTGGAGCTCTGAATTAGCCCAGCAACACAATAAAACAATTTAATGCTCTCATCCCGAACGCTTTCATTTTAAATTGCGCGTATGTGGGGTTTCCTTATGACTATTTGATCGAACTCGCTCATCGTGCATTTGATCTAGCCGTACCGAAAAACCTCGCTAAGTACGGCCCTGTACGGTCTGTTTGTTTCAGGGAGGGACAGAGCGTGGGAAACTGGGAGCGATGGTTCAAACGAGATAGTTCAGATAGCAAGCTCTGCGACGAGAAGCTTTATTTAAACCTATTGCAGTGGGTTTTAATTTAAGAGTAAGCCAGGTTTTAGACCGTGACCCGGGTAGGAGAAATAAGGTCAACTGTCCACGAGTTCGTCACAAATTATTTTTAAAAACTTGGAACAAGGAGAAACGGTTCTCAAATTTAAAATCAATGGCACTCTGACCAAGCTGTTGATGTCAATGTAAATGTTTTGTTAAGAGTAAAAAAACCCCCACGAAATATGGTTTTCTTGAAGGTCTTCAGCAGGGAAAGTTTTGATGTGCCCCCCCCCCCCCCCACATTGTGCATCTTTTGTAAATTCGCCATTACAAATAACACGTGTCTTTTCTTATGATATTTGCTGGAATTGACCTCCAACAGGTGACCCAATAACCTGAATCTATAGTTAATCCTCTTTTTTATTTACCGATCTGATGGGAGAAAACTCTTAAGTCAACGAACTTTTAAAACCCACAGGTGAACTGATTTGCGCTTGTGACATCATCATGGTCTCCACAATCCGCGACTTCTATACTCGGCCTGATCCTTTGTAACGCCTCCTCAAAGGCTTGGCAATAAATCCATAAATTATCGGTACACGGACAATCACTGGTCTGAAAGTAAAACATTTTGGGAAAAGTAGTGGGTTTTTTGTGGGGGAGGGGGGGATGTTATTCTTTATTTGTATTTATAAAACGATGTGAAATAATGCACGGGTCCAGGGGCTCACCCGCCTCGCATCCGCCTATGATACCCCAGTGTCTAAGCACCATTAAAACGTGTTGGGGGAGAGGGTTTGAGTGGGGGGGGGTGGGAGTCGTCCCGGCCCCAGTGTGTGAAGATGACCTGTATCGCTGAGACCATTTCAGCCAGCACGTGCCTCGCCGGGGCCACTAATGATCAACACTAAGACTAAGCATCTTAAGATTCTGTAAAAGGTGGGAGGTGGCGGGGGTTAACACCCGAAGTGCTATTTGAGCAGACGTCATTAACTTTATTTTTTCCCGCTCCTCGCACGGATTTGATCTTGTTTATGCTAATAGAAAATATCAACATACATCCCGGAGTTTAGGTATGTCACCTCTGACGCATATCATTAACTTCATGGCTCTTTGATTCTTTTGTTTTGACTTGACTCCGCTGCCAAGGTCTTCTGTTGTGTGAGCCTGTGGACTGGACCAAAGAGTGTCAAGTTGGTGGACACAACTGTTTCTTAAACGCTTTATCAAAAGATCCTAGACAAATCAAATTAGGATTATCACTAATCAATGGTAGCAGCATAACTTGTATAGTATTTATTTTTTGAAGGGTGAAATTGTGACCCCAAAATAAAGGTGGTTTTAGACGACCACGTGTTGAGAACCGCTGTTTCAAACGTTTTAGTTAAAATACGTTTACTGGCCTGTGAATAAGCTCTCTCGAGGGCTAAGTGCTGTCACGTGGACTGTCACCAGCCATTGTCCAGTCAACGTCCAGGGAGGCTTAGGACAACCGTAGACGCGTGAAACACTCTCAGGTGCGCCCCCCCCCACCCCGATCGATGTCGTCGTCGTCCCCCCTCTCATTCGGTCGATGTCCGGCTCAGGTCGTTCAATGAGTCATTGACTGGTCAGCTGCGTTACTTTCCGGTCACTTCTCACCATCTTCAACGTCTAGTGACTAGCCCTCCTTCTAATCAATCGCTGGACGGTAGAATGAACAACGGCAGTCCAGGAACTGTTTCGTTCAAACAAAGTTATAGACGGAGGACAATGACTTATGCTTTCATCTCCTGATTTAGGGAGGGGAGATGAGGGTTAGCTTTTGTTTGCACGGTGATGCCTCAGAAAAAAAAAATTGTAGTCGCACAAACGTGGACTATTCCGCCTCTGCCAAAGAACCTCCTAAATTGGCGACTCCCATGTTCCATGGAAGTTAGCGTCGAAGTAATGGACTCTTCGGACATATAACATTAACTGATGTAGGACACGAAAGTCTATCTGCCTGAGGACATTGTGCCTGTTTTAGGACATGGTAACTGATGAAGGACACAATGGCTTACCTGCTTTAGGACATGGTGCCTGTTGTAGGTCATGGTACCTGATGTAGGACATCATAGCCTACCTGCTTTAGGACATGGAGCCTGTTGTAGGACATGGTATCTGACGTAGGACACGATAGCCTACCTGCTTTAGGGCTACCTGCTTTAGGACATGGTGCCTGTTGTAGGACAGGGTATCCTACTTGCATAAAGACATGGTGCCTGATTTAGGACATGATACATGATGTAGGATATGATAGCCTACCTGCTTTAAGACATGATACCTTTTGTAGGACATGACATCTGGTTTAGGACACGATAACCTCCCTTCTTTAGGAGAGGGCGTCTGATGCAGGACATATGTGAGACATGAAACCTCTTGTAGTGCATAATACCTGTTGTACGTTGTACGACTGACCTTTTAACCTGAACCAAAGCTTGTATAACCGACCGTTTGTTAGGGATAGGCTGGGCGTGGGTGGATTGGGGGGGGGGGGGGGAACAATGAAGGGAATACGAAAAGAAAACCTGAAATTGTACACCCAGGACAAAGAAGAGATTTAAGCACCGTAAAAAAACTTCCGCTGTTGAGCGTGTGTGAGGGATAGGCTGGGGGGGGGTGGATTGGGGGGGGGGGAGTAACAATGAAGAGAATACGAAATGACAACCTGAAATTGTACACCCAGGACAATGATGAGATTTCAGCACCGTAAAATAACTTCCGCTGTCTTTCAATAACTCTAGAACCGCTCTGTCCGGGATTCGTCATCGGTGAATCTGTCACCTTTGTTTTGCTTTCACGCCCGTGGTCACGTGAGACCAGAAGGTGATTGCCTTCATAATGAGGCGGTCATCGGAGAAACCGTGTGTCGGTCATTCCGTGACCTTTTGATCATGTGCTTTTTGTTGACACTCGTGGGTAGAATCGCATGTCGTCATTAGGGAATTGCTCGTAAAAGAATAGAGAATTTTTCATGAGCTCCAGACATACGAGGGGCGTGGCGAGGCTAAAACACAAGGCCAGCGTTAACTACAGCGAGGGGCGGGTTTGGGGGGGGGTGACGGACTTGTTTGCTAATTATATAGTCATTACATCCTCATGAGCTGCATTCTTAACCGTAGGACTGTATTGATAGTGGAAGGGCTGCCATTTGTCATGACAGCTGTAGCACTGCCAGTTATCATGACGGCGATAGTACTGCCAGTTGTCGTGACAGGTGTATGACAGTCATGTACCATTACAGTTGTAGGGACCGCATGATCTAGGAGCGCCAGTAGAAGGAATCTGTGGCATCAACTTCATCAAGTCAAATAAATTGTTATTTTTTTTCTCTCCATTAAAACCATTATCTCTCAGAGTGAAATCGCTGTCAATGTAAGCAAACTGGTCGGACTGTAACAGCTTTACCAGAGGCATTGGGACAGCACTTGGTACGACCTGTACAGCATCGTCGCTGTAGCTCTCTGCCAAGTGGGAAATATATAATACAGCTCGCTGGAATAAAGAGCATTGTTTCATGCCTGCCATTTATTCGCCCTGCGGGAGGGGGTAATAAATGGGGTAATAAATGGGGTACATAGAAACGGCACATTTGAGAAACAGTGGTCACGTCATGGCGTGATCACAAGGCACACACAAAAAGTGTGTGTATCTGTAAAAGTAAAAGCTGACGACACAAAAAATCGTGTGTTCGATTCGCTTCCAGTTGTATTATTATAGTGGGGGGGTGGGGGTACGTGCGGGGGCGTGCGTGCGTAAGGGCGGGCACTGAGGGGGGGGATTCGGAGGGGGGCAATGTCAAGGAGTTCCTCGGGCGCCATAGCTTTAGATTAGATCACTACCACCAGTTTTTCAACATGTCTGTCCATTTTTTAATGATATAAAAGAAATCTATCTTTCATGGGAGGACCACCCGTGATGTCGAGAAAATAGCTGAGTTGCGGGTAATTGCTTTGACTACCAGTTGTAAGGTGTTTGCTGTCCGTCTGACCCGCCAGGCGAGTAACATTAAAAGTAACCCGATGGATGGTTACTTAACAACCAAATGGTATGTTGAAAGTTTAACAAGAAATATTTAAAATCCTCCAACCCCAAGCACAGCGGTTCTGACATTGTAATTTGCTGGCTTCCAGCTGAGGTTTTGGTGAACAATATACACGATTTGTTTTAAACTGAAAAGAATACCAGCAAGTATACGTAAGTGCCGGTATGGCATAACCACTGTAACGTATAACAAACGAAAAGTAAGCAATATCAGTTTCGAGGTACACAAATTATTTATATTGAACCAATGATAATTTTGATTATGAAAATGATCTCAAACTCTAATTACCGTCATTTTTTTTTTGGAGGGGTGAGGTGTGTGGATGGATCAGGATAGCGTATGAAGATTCGAAAGCTGCTAGTTTTATTGAAATTGGAGGATAATAAATTGAGGGCTGCCATCACTTTTTTAAACTACTTTCAATAGGTTGTCGTATTTTTATTTGTCCCGTCTGCTGCGGAAGGCTCTTAGCCGAAGCGTACTTATCCATATTTTCTTGTATTTGGATTTAAGCTTCCATTCTACTATTTAGTTTTATTGATCTCTTCCATGTCTAAAATACCCTTGGCCATTTCGGTGAAATTCAAAAGCCTCTTTGCGTCTGGTCGGCGACCCTAGACTGTGCGTGGACAACAAAGGGAGCGCAGCGGTCTCCCGATGAGCCGTCGATTGTTTCTGGGATCTACCTTGACCGGTTATCTCTGGGCGGCACACTTAAATACAAGCCGCGCGGATGATGGCTTTTAGAACACCACTCTCTTAGATGAAGCGGTGGGGGGGGGGGGGTGTTGTTCTAGCCATGATAAGGTTGCAGGTTGGTTCTAGCTATGAGGAGATTGTTGGTTTGATCTGGCCAGGAAGAGTTGTGGGTTTGTGTTAGCTATGAGTAGGTCACTGGTTTGTTCTTTTCTGGGATCTACCTTGGCCGGTTATCTCTGGGCGGCACACTTAAATACAAGCCGCGCGGATGATGGCTTTTAGAACACCACTCTCTTAGATGAAGCGGTGGGGGGGGGGGTGTGTTGTTCTAGCCATGATAAGGTTGCAGGTTGGTTCTAGCTATGAGGAGATTGTTGGTTTGATCTGGCCAGGAAGAGTTGTGGGTTTGTGTTAGCTATGAGTAGGTCACTGGTTTGTTCTAGCTATGTGAGTAGGTCATGGGTTGTTCTAGTTATGAGGGGGTCGTGGGTTTGTTCTAGTTATGAGGAGGTCGTGGGTTTGTTCTAGTTATGAGGTAGTTATTGGGTTTACACAAGTATTTCTGTTTAAATTAACAGATAGGTGAATCCGTGAACAATTCAATCAGTTGATTTGGATGTGCGGGAAGGATCATCCATCCCTGTAACGCTACACAAACATCCCATGTAGGGCTTTGGCCTGCCTCACCACTTCCACTCATACCTACTAATGCTTCTCTTTTTCATGCTTGGATTCCCAGCTGCTGTAGATCTTTTTCAACATCATCCATCCATCCATCCATCTAAGCCTAGGTCTGGGGATTTGTGATGCACCCTCTTCTCCTCTGTCATTTGGCATTCTCTGTAAGTGTCCTGCCCAGCGCAGCCAACCCTGATAATTCCTGGTTGGTTTGTATTCTCCATCCATATTCATCCTTCGTTGCTCCATATATATATATGGATCAGGCTGGTAAATACCATGATGGCATTTGATGTGCCTGACTAGTACAGTGAAATCTTGAAATCATGAACCTTGTCATAGCCCATTACCTAGCACATGTGCTAACATACGCTTGCACGGAACGATTCCTTAAACTTCGCTCAACCTGTAAATAGCATTGGTCCCAAGTGGTTTGCGTTACATCTTGGTTTCACTGCAGTTGGGTCATACTCTTTCTGTGGTTTGTGTTACATCCAGGTTTCACTGCAGTTGGGTCATACTCTTTCTGTGGTTTGTGTTACATCCAGGTTTCACTGCAGTTGGGTCATACTCTTTCTGTGACTACCTTTCTGTAATTCATTGACTCATTAGTAAAGCCGGATTTGAAACTAAGATGCATTGTCCTTAACCGTGCCGGAGAAACGAGGGTGTACTAGAAAGTTTAAGATTATTATTAATGGAAATGGTTGGACCTAATCAGATATTTAATATACACGTGCGTTGCTTTTTTTTTTCTGCGTTCTTTATAGGCTGTCTCTGTGGAAGGGGGTACTGTCTCTGTGGAAGGGGGTACTGTCTCTGTGGAAGAGGGTACTGCCTTTCTTTCCTCTTTTTTTTTGTGTATGTGTGTCCCCCCCAAATAGAGACAGATCATTGACTGTAAAATGTAGATGGATGGACTGTCGGTGACCCGTGCAGGCCAGACGCTGACGCTTCATTGGAAACATGATGGACGACCCCGGTATTGGTGTTGAAATTGGCGAGTGAGGGGGCAGTAGGGTGCTAGATTTTTTGGGGGATTTTTTTTTTATAAGGAGTTTGGAAGGCAGTGGTTCTCAAATGGAAGTTTTTTTTTTTTTTTTTTTTAATTTTCTGCCTTGATACTCGTGTGGTGCTGCAAATGTTTCCCTTTCCTAATGAAGTAATTTACACGGTAAAGTCCTAAGTAATTTAGGCGTATGGCAAAGCTCTGTGGTCCCCTTAAAAATTAATACAAATATAAAAGTGCCTTTGTTAGTATTATTGCACCCTGTGTGATGACCGAATCAGATTATTTGAAATTTTAAATGAATAATAATTTTAAAAAAAACAAAAAAAAAACACCATTTTATTATTACTATTTTTTTTTTTTTGTTCAAGTTAAATTTAAAATAAAATTTTTTTATTTTTTTTGGAGTGGCGTGGCGGGTCCACAAAAATACAAATACATTTTGTTAATATTCATGAATAGTAGATAAACGTGCATTTCTAAAGCATACATTTTAGAATTCCAAATCTGTTACGGTACTAGCATTGTTGAGTGACTCGCTCTGAACGGCCCTTTATTCATTCTCTTCTATTCACCTACCCAAAACTTTCTAGTTAACCATCACTTCCCTGTTAACCCATCACTTCCCAGTTTCACTTCAGACCAGTTACAGCTTCCAACTCTCTTTGTAATATTATTTTATATTATTTATTAATTATTTATTTTGTTGTTGTAATGTACCCTTACGTTTTTCATTGTACAGCGAAGAAGAATCTTTGGTGATACGTCTTTGTTTTAGCGTTGCATCTCTTTCTCTCCCCCCCACCCCCAACCCCGTTCTTCCACGCTTTACTGGCGTTCTTTACTTTCTTCGTATAAATTTTCCCAAGCATATGGGGATTTTGGCTGGGGGGGGGGGGCGCGGTGTTTGAGAACAAAGGATTTGTAACTTTGTTTCCTACCCCGTTCTTCCACGCTTTACTGGCGTTCTTTACTTTCTTCGTATAAATTTTCCCAAGCATATGGGGATTTTGGCTGGGGGGGGGGGGCGCTGTGTTTGAGAACAAAAGATTTGTAACTTTGTTTCCACATCTCTTACAGTGCAGCATCTTAACATGTAGCTCAATCAGTAACTTTCCGTACTGCTTTGGGGCGGGGAGGGGGGATCCCTGGATGACAAATTACGCGCGGTACTTTATTTGTGTGGAGGCTGTCACTACGGGGTATTGTACTACAAGCCGGACGAACAGAAGGGGGCAGTGGTAGAGGTGAAAGGACTTGGCAGCCCGGGACAGACCAAACACATCGCTGGGCGGCGGAAGGTTCACCCAGAAAGATGGATTACACCCCCCACCCCCCTCTTGTTTCTCTTGTTATTTTCCTTGTCTCTCCGGATTCTGTTTCACTCGCCCGCCCCCCTTCTTTTTTCTTCTTCTCATTGTGCCCAGTGTTCAATTTTTCCTTCTAGAATTCGTTCCTGACATATTTTAAAAAAAAACAACACCACCACAACGGCTGCTATTGCTGAATGTCCTGCACATAGCGCCCTGACGGAAATATACGATGATTGACTGAGTTTTGTGCACGTGCCCCCCCCCCCCCCCCCCCACCTTTCTTCTGTCTCTCTGAGGGTGATGCACTGAGTTATTATGACAATACTGATCATAAACTGAGTTTGTGCTTAACAAAACATGAAGCATTCACGTAACAGTTTGTTTTCACCATGTATCTTGTAACTAGGTTGATTTGATTAATACAACATCCAGGTGTTCCGTTTGGCCAACCTCTCCAACAGCTTTTCGGTTCCTACGGGAGTCAAAAACGGGTCTACAATTTTATTTACGAAATGTTTGACTAACAAATACTTATTGCTATATACATGCGGCAGTACATTTGTTAGAGGCTATGTTTTACGAAAACCTTGTTTAAAATAATTGGTAACATGACGTAATGTGCTTGGGCGTTTTCCCGTCTTTGAAATGACAAACCTTATTCTAGCAACATATTTCCTCCACGGATTCCAAGTGATAGCCGTTTCTTATGTTGGCAAAGTTCCGCGTCGTATCATGAGTTCTTTCTCTTGGCGCTGACTCCTTCGCGGGAAAAGAGTTTCTTGCCTTGACAGGAGTTCTTCGGCGTGACAAGAGATCCTCCACGAGAGAAGCGTTCCTTCCAACGGCAAGAGTTCCCGAGTTATCGCATCCCCCGTGCCAGCCGTTCCTCAAAATTGGCCAGGAAGAAAAAAAGAGAAAGAAAAAAACCCCAACCCCGGCGTGACAAGACTTCCTGGCCGTGTCAAAATCGTTACCTTGTAGATCACATTTCCCATCGCCTCCGCGCCAGCAAACCCGAGAGACCGGCAGAGTAGTAGCCGGCGGAACATCGCGTGCACTAGACGCAGCTATACCCCATCTTCGGACAGATGTCTCCCACAGTGTCCACTAATCCCTGGGATTGTCCTGTGGATTATCGTGTGTCGTCCGAGATTAACTCGGGCACGCGGTGTTAAAACTGCAGGGCTGTGACCGTCGGTTTTGTAAGTACCGGTGGAACTCATGGAAGTCAAGTACCGGTGGAACTCATGGAAGTCAAGTACCGGTGGAACTCATGGAAGTCAAGTACCGGTGGAACTCATGGAAGTCACGTACCGGTGGAACTCATGGAAGTCAAGTTCAGCGTATAGCTGAAATCATACAGCCGCCCGATATTCGCCTGGATTCAAAGTTGCAAGGACATAGGATCGGTTACACTGTACGATACTTTTGCTACGCGGAATTTAGCTCGCTAAAATCATAAAGGCAAAGGATGCTATTACACAGTACGATACTTCAACAACGTCCATTTTTTTTTGTAAGAGTGAAAAATTTGTTTGGTCTGGCAGATCGGGTTGGAAAGCAGACGCACGACATTTGGGACATAACGTTTGTTGGAAGGCCGGGATAAATACAGTCGTTAGCAGCCAGCCACGCCCTCCTAACGAAAGTGATTTGTCAGCCACTGTTCTTAGTGTCAGAAGCTGTTATCTTAAAGCCCTCTGTGGAGGGGGGGGGGGGGGGGGAAAAAA
>CAXITT010000397.1:0-19939 GCA_964033795.1 Lymnaea stagnalis | reverse complement strand
GGGGGGGGGGGGCGGTGACGATAATGATGCTGGTCTTAATGTCAGAAAGTGATTTTGTGGGGGTTGGGTGTGGAGGGGAGAATTAGGATTTGATTACTTTAAAAAAAAAAACTATTTCAACATGGCAGCCATTGGTGGATGGTGGTCTTATGGTGGCGTGGATGGTGGTCTAATGGTGGCGTGGATGGTGGTCTAATGGTGGCGTGGATGGTGGTCTAATGGTGGCGTGGATGGTGGTCTAATGGTGGCGCTGGGTCGAGAGGAGGGATGGATTTGGGGCTTCATTTTGTAATGAATATTTCTTTTAACAACTGGTTTTAAAAAAACGTGTAAAGTTAATCTTAATTTAATCCATTCCAAGTATGTATTTTTTATGTATTTTTTATGTATTTTTTAATGTATTTTTTATGTATTTTTTTATGTATTTTTTTTTTTAAACGTGGGCTCTTTGAAGAAAAAAAACACCCTTTTTGTTTTTTGTTTTTTGTTTTTTAAAGGTAAATTTTACATAACAGTTTCGTGTTTCCTTTAATTCAAAGTGGCTGCTAACCACTGAACAATACCGGTTATGGCTATTCTCAACATTCAGATTATAAGACAACATGGGTTGGCCGGGCCGCCGGCCGAGTGTTGGGGACTTGTTCATGTTTATTACCTATTTAGAACTGGTCTGTGTGTGTGTGAGTGTGCCCTCGATGTCACTAAAGCTGACTGAACTGTTGAAATTTGACTCTAGAAACACTGAACTCCGACTCCGAATCGGAAACTATAAATATTGAAATCCTACTCCATAAATACTGGGAATCTGACTCCAATAAACAAGCAAACTGACCGACGACTACAAAAAATCCACACTGAAATCGGAGTCCAAAAAATACAACCAAATACTCTAAAATGACTGAAATGTGACCCAATTTCTAATTGAGAAATGAGATCATTGTTTGTTAATGACCAATGTGGTGGATATTATCCCCCCCCCTCCCTCCCCTTTCTGCATATCAATTAATAACCTTTGTGTGAACTCTGAACGTAGCCTCGACGTCTATGACGCGCTAATGACAGTGTTGGCTTATTACTCCCAATCAGCACGTTGTTCGCTGGCTCTTGTGCGCAGCTGGTGCGTTGCGCGGCTGGTGTGAAGACTTAGACAGCAGGTTGTAGCCGTTTGGAGCGGGTGCATGTGTGAAACTCAAATTAAGTTAACTATAACGCTCCGAAGAAGGTGTTCTCAAAATTGGTTTAAAGGTGTAAAACCTTGGTAACTTTAATTATTCCTATGGCGTCATCTAAGTGGGGAAATAGTCCACGAAAATAAGATAATGGTCATTAGATCCCCCCCCCCATCTCTCTTTTTTGGGTGTCTATGTTTCGTTATTTGCACCCATTAGAGGTAGAGCCATTAGTTATAGTAAGGCTGTGGTTTGTTTTGTAATGGGCCTGATGATATGTCGAATTTCTTCGTTCTAATTTTGTTTCAAAGACTCCGCGTCCCACAAAATGACTCCGGCATCTTATCTTATCTGATAGAATCTCCTGTTTTCTCTCAATCAAGTATCCATCTATTATAAATAACGTTCACCACTCCTGTCTTGCCATTTAAAAAACATTGTATTAATATTTTATTAATTTAAAATATTTTACAAACACACACACATACATATATGTGTGTGTAAAATATTGGTTTAATAAATATATGTGTATGTTTATATATATATATATATAAAGAACATAAATAAATGTTTTATATTTCTAGTTCGTTTTTCCTAATCTTTATACAACAACAGAAAGAACAAAAATTATGACACAAGACATTTCGGGTGGAGGAGGTGGGAGGATGGTTTATTCCAAGTTTGAATGAAAAGCTGAGTCCCACGTGTTATTCTTTTTAAAAAAATTGCTGACGTTAAAACTGGTGAGCATCTCCGAAGTTGGTTATCCTCATGTCACTTGAACGGGGACGATCTCGTCAACCAAAGCTATTGCTCCTGAGAAAAACACATTATGGACGTGAGTATTGTCTGTGTTTGTGTGGTAGAGTGTGGCGGTGAAAGGGGGAAAATTTGGGAATGGTGGGGTGGTTTGTGGAGGGGGGGGGGGAACTCGAGATTATTCAGATAATTTTCATCGGAATAATTGCTGATTACATTGAAGACGCCGACGCGCTAACTTGGCGCGTCGATGGAGATTACCACTCATTTTATACATCCATTATCTCTCACTCTTTCTCCCTCCCTCTCTCTCACATATAGTCTAACTACTTTTCCCCAGCCGGCTACGCTTACTCTCCATCTCCTCTTGGTACTTTACTGCGCCCCACCGGTGCTCCCCACCCCCTCCCCAACCGTCGCTTCAATTGAGGGTCGAAATTGCCGGGGGGGGGAGGGGGACAAGTAGGCAGAAATTGTGACGTAGGGTACCTAACACCGTGTTTAGACAAGGAAATGTAGATCACGGTTTAAGATGGTGCCAGGACCCTCTTTACGGCCTCGTTTTTACCCCCCCCCCAACCACTTTATTCTCGCCACCACCGAATGCGGGGCGACTCGTGTAGGCACAAGGTTACAGACAAGCCAACGGACCGGCCACCCGGAATTACCAGTGAGATAAAGGAGGGATGTTTTAAGAGGAAAATATGGCGGAGATTACTGACCTTTCGTTTCTCTCTCTTATTTTTCGTTATTCCGAGAGAGTTCCGAGATTTTAACCATGGAGGGTGGGGGTGCGGAAAGAAGCCTCCCCCCCACCCCCCATAAATATTTTTTGATGGTAACCTCTTACAGAAATATGTTTGTTTTGTATCAGAGCTTTGTAAAGAAAAATCAAAATTTCGTTGACCCGTCATGTGAGGAGGCCTGACTGACCCCAGCATCTCCCCACCTCCGTTTGGTATTACGCTGAGGTTTAAAAGAGAAAAAAAACAAAAACAACTCAAATCAGGTTTAAAATGAAATATTATAAATTAATTAATGAATAAAGTGCAATTCTCATTACTGTTGACCTTGAACTTATTTTGTACTACGTAAAGCCGATGATGTAAACGACTCCCTGTTATTAATTTCCCGGAAGCAAGAAATAAAAAAAAAAAAATTTGCTCCAGATAGGTTTAGACAGAGGCCCATTACCGCTTTCACTTGACCCAAAATGGAATAGTCTTGCTAGAATTTTGTTTTTCTATTAGAGAAGCTGCCCCAGCCTCCACACTCCCTCAGTCCCAACCCTCCCCAGCTCCAACTCTCCCTAGCCCCCACTCACCCCAACTCCCTATGCTCCACTCTCCCCCATCTTCCACTCCCCAGCTCAAAGTCTTCCTAGCCCCCTCTCTCCCCCAGCTCCCACTCCATCAGTCCCAACTCACCCCAGCTCCCACTCACCCCAGCCTCCACTCTCCCCAGCTCCCTATCCCCCATCCTCCACTCTCCCCCATCTTCCACTCTCCATCTTCACTCTCCCCAACCCAAACTCTCCCTAGCCCCCACTCTCCCTCAGTCCCAACTCACCCCAGCTCCCACTCACCCCAGCCTCCACTCTCCCCAGCTCCCTATCCCCCATACTCCACTCTCCCCCATCTTCCACTCTCCATCTTCACTCTCCCAACCCAAACTATCCCTAGCCCCCACTCTCCCCCAGCTCCCACTCCCCCATCCTCCTCTCCCCCCCCGCCCTAACTCTCCCCAGCCCCCCCCCCCACCGTACCCAACATTGACACATCGACCCAACAAAGTTCCCCTAGAGTTCGGGCTACCATTGCCACCGTGTCTTTGTCATGATGTACAACAGGGATCGGCAACCTACGACAACCTACGACACGCGCGCCAGACGTGGCACCCGGAGGAATCGTCAATGACACGCGAAAGACACCCCCCTCACTCTTTTTTAATGACTTTAAAAAACAAAAACAATGGTCAATCGTCTTTTAAGTCAGACCTGTGGGTTGTTGTGATGGCGCACCAAGTAGAAGATCTACTTTCACCCAGTTATACCAAAGAGGTAACCGACCCGTATTGGACAACTTTAACATACTTCATCCACAGGTTATGTTATGCTGTCCTTCTACATACTTCATCCACAGGTCATGTTATGCTGTCCTTCTACATACTTCATCCACAGGTCATGTTATGCTGTCCTTCTACATACTTCATCCACAGGTCATGTTATGCTGTCCTTCTACATACTTCATCCACAGGTCATGTTATGCTGTCCTTCTACATACTTCATCCACAGGTCATGTTATGCTGTCCTTCTACATACTTCATCCACAGGTCATGTTATGCTGTCCTTCTACATACTTCATCCACAGGTCATGTTATGCTGTCCTTCTACATACTTCATCCACAGGTCATGTTATGCTGTCCTTCTACATACTTCATCCACAGGTCATGTTATGCTGTCCTTCTACATACTTCATCCACAGGTCATGTTATGCTGTCCTTCTACATACTTCATCCACAGGTCATGTTATGCTGTCCTTCTACATACTTCATCCACAGGTCATGTTATGCTGTCCTTCTACATACTTCATCCACAGGTCATGTTATGCTGTCCTTCTACATACTTCATCCACAGGTCATGTTATGCTGTCCTTCTACATACTTCATCCACAGGTCATGTTATGCTGTCCTTCTACATACTTCATCCACAGGTCATGTTATGCTGTCCTTCTACATACTTCATCCACAGGTCATGTTATGCTGTCCTTCTACATACTTCATCCACAGGTCATGTTATGCTGTCCTTCTACATACTTCATCCACAGGTCATGTTATGCTGTCCTTCTCTGCTCAAGGTGCCATCCCAGTTTGTTTTAGTTATTCGCGTCCTCGCTCATTCCACCCAAACCACATGCCCATAACGCACAACATCTACAACAGCGTTGGGTTCCAGAGAGAAGCATGCGGGCCAGATACCAACAACAAGACGATCACGGTGGAGAATATGGCCGACTCCCATGACACTTAACTCGCAGTTCGCCCCAACCCCCGAACCTTTTTGATTAGCATCTTGGGGGGAGGGGCGTTTTTTCCCCGTAATATGAAAGTGTGGTATCGAAATATCACGTCATTAATTTAACGGTTAACTCATGTGGGATTGGTTACATCATTACGAGGCTCCTATAAGGCTCGGCAGAGATGGAAATTGTTCTGTTTTTTTTTGGGGTTTTTTTTTGGTCTCTTTTTTTTAGGGGGGGGGGGTGGGGGGTGGGGGATACTTTTAGTTGTTGCCAAAGTGTGGGTCTTTTCATGAGGATAATTGGTTGGCAGAGATGGAAATTGTTCTGTTTTTTTTTGGGGTTTTTTTTTGGTCTCTTTTTTTTAGGGGGGGGGGGTTGGGGGGTGGGGGATACTTTTAGTTGTTGCCAAAGTGTGGGTCTTTTCATGAAGATAATTGGTTGAATGGCGTGGTGGGTCCTGTGCTTTGGGGCGACATGGGCTCAATGATCAAAGAAGCCCATATTTATAATACGTAATATGAAATTGCCTGGGACTAAGAGAAGATGGCATGCGGAAACATCTTGTGCCCGGGTCCTGGGGTCGCTTGTGCCCGGGTCTTGGGGTCGCTTGAGCCCGGGTTCGGGGTCACTTGATTCCGGGTCCGGGGTCATTCGGATCCGAGGGTTACTTGCCCTTTGAATTATCCGGCCCTACATTAGAGTAAAACGGTAGTAGTACAATCAAAAGCCATTTCCCTAACAAGTATTTAAAACAGCAGTTTCACATTAAGTATTTACAATAACAGTATCGAAATTTATATTTACAATGACATTATCGCAATTGGTATCTACAATGACAGTATCGCAATCGATATTGAGCATAACAGCATCGCAATCGATATTTACCAGAACACTATCGCAATAGGTATTTTAAAATCAGGACATCTGATCATCTTTACGTTTTGGTTGAAGTTTAATCAAGATAAAGTTAACTCTTCTCTCACTGACCAATAGATTTGATCATATCAAACATTTCAATCTGCCCAACTCACCTAACTTGGATTAGAACATGTACATGTACTATAATATGGTAAAATATACGCATGCTGCTCCAAAACATTAAATTAAAAAAAAAAAAGTAACTCTTATGGAACATAGTTATTAATAAGATGAAAGTATAAACCACTTGTAACGGTTATACAATTATAAAAAAAAAGGGAGTTTGGATGGGTTCTTAAATATGTAGTTTGGCTTTAAAGATCAACTTGTTGGGAAAGTCGAGAATCTCTGCCCGCTCCACTGTTTCTATGTAACGAGAACCTCTGCCCGCTCCACTGTTTGTTGCTATCGAACGAGAACCTCTGCCCGCTCCGCCGTTGCTATCGAACGAGAACCTCTGCCCGCTCCACTGTTACTATCGAACCCCTTATTTTTCGTAACGTCATAAATACTTGATGACAAGACGGCCAGATTTCTAGTATCCCAGACTGTGCCAGTTTGTTGGCGGTCCGGACGTGAATAACGTCGTAAACACGTTCTGCCCCTCACGGGGTACGCTCGATGACTGTACACAGAGCGCTGTGTCCAATGAGTGTTCCATAGAGCACCATTAACGAGCGATGTTCTCAGCCCCACGGAGCGAGGGCTGGGGGAGGGGTGGGGGTGGGAGGACACATGAAAGCACGCGATCCCAAAAGATTGCTTGTGGCATGAATTGCGCAAGGGATGTGTAGTCCTTGTGTATAGTGTGGAGAGTTCGGACTACGACGGCGCCTGACGTAAATGAGTGATGGGTGGAACATCTTAGGTCTGTGGAGTACACGAGCCGAACATTGGAAATCCAAGAGAAGCGACGTTTTTAATCAGAGGGTCTACCATGCAAACTCCCATTCTAAGACTACGGTTAAATGAGGACTCCTCCGAGCTTGTTAAAATATCAAGGAAATAGCGCATATCAAACAGTCGGAATGCAATTTAAAAAAAAAAAAATATTTAAATTGAAGGGTGGTGGTTTGGGGATTGGTTGGGGGGTGCTCAAGCTTATCCGATATTTAAAGGAGCACTGATGGATAGTAACGATGTGACACTTTGACTAAAGCTATTGCGATTATAGGAAATTAATGGACTTCCCTATTTATGACTGGGCACACGGGCTGACACTTTGTTGTACTACACCATGAATGGTATTACTGCCAACCGATCTATCCACGGAACTATGTTATGTTGTGTCAATTCTCTTATTAAGCACCTGATATTTTCACACCTGTTCAGTGTGGCACTGTCACGTTCCTGGCGAAGGTCCCCACAATTAAACGACATTATGTCCTTCAATATCCGCTACCTAAACACCACCCCTCTACACCCACCCCTAAACCTCTAATCTCACGGCAAACCAACTCACCCTATTACCACCGCTAACGAATCCTTCGCCGAGCCAGATAATGAGGGCTTTGTGACCACCGCACGTGGGATTATCACCGCATCGGAATGACCAATTTTATGTTCAGGCTTAGACTCTCTCTAAAAGCGAAAATAAGCCACCGGAGCTTAAACAATACACAACGGATGGCACGGGCTCGCTTTTTTCTTTATTGGGTTGTTTGTGTTTATTTGTTATTTCAACGAAGCGTAATCTTGTTTAAGCTCAACTTCCGGTCAGTGCCCTCCCACCCGACCACCCCCACACGACCTCCACAGCACTTGGTGTCCCACTTTTTCTCTCCCCACCCCAAAGTCCCCACGACAACACTCGCCCACGACTCGGTAAGGCAATTATCCATTTCTCTCGTGTATTCCATAGCGTCTAAAGAAGGGGCTCTAGTCGCGTCCCTATAATTGTGTGTAATCTGCGCTCTGTTTCCAAGACGTACTTAAGTTTTATTTACTCTACCGATCGCCCGGCACGACATCGGGGCTTTTATGTGTGGTTACGATAATTTTGTGCTCTAAACTTTTGCAGCGCCCGGCCGCAGCAGTCTGAGGGTCGCGTCAACTCGTAGCAAGGTGTTATGGCCTTTGTATGAGTTAAGGACCCTGTATTGTTAAGCATGTGTTGTAATTATAATATTTGTAGTAAGAATTTATACGAAACTATTGTCTCCGTGTCGGTCTGTTTACTTCAATGGTCAGCGAAACACGTGCCGCGGGTTTTGCGATGGAATAAAGACAAGTGGACGCGTAAAAATATGCTGGGTGCTTATTAACACGTAACAAGTGTCACTTTGTCCGTGGAGTCGTCATGTGTCAAGTTTTTTTTGTTGTTGTTGTCCTGGAAGTCCCCCCCCCCCTCGCTAAATCTTCGAGTGCTCACAATACATAACAAACCAGGCCATGCGTCATTAGCTCAAATGGAAATCTTACTTAAGTATATCTTTTTCTATGCTGTGAAACAATCAGCTTATTTTGATGTTTTTTTTCACTTGGCATCTTATTATACTCGCCCGGAGACTGCAGATATTTGTCACCGGTGAAGTTGTATCTTATTGTACCCCTGGGGACATAATTTGTCACCAGCGAAACTATCAGTTTTGATTGTGACATTCTAATTGCCACCCCTTTCAACAAAATGCCACTGGCATTGGCGTCGTTCGGTGTCGGCTCCATTTTTTTACCCCGTGATGTCTGCGTAATGGGCGATATTGTCAGCGGCTAAAATTATTTTTATTGAATGTGTTCTGTAGGCCTCCCACACACAAGCCGTGCACGTAGGTTGCGATATACGTGTGTCTTTAATATCCGAGTCAAACATCTGGGATCATAACATTAGGGTATCCGCTTAAACACTTTATGTTAACAGTCCGGAAAATCTCAGTTGTGTGACCACGTTATTGTCAAAATTAGAGTTAGAGAAAATTTAAATGCTTTTCATTAGAACTTCAGTTGTTTTCTTGTACAACCAATGTCGCTAATATTATTCAAAATTAACTGCTTATATTAACTTCGTAATTTAAGTTAGGGGGCATGAATTAAAAGTTTAAGAATCACTGTCTAAAAAGTACTTTTAATATTTAAAAAAAAATAAGCCTTCTAAAAACTTGTACTCATGCCCCCCTCCCCCAACTGATGTAAAGAAATTAAAGTGGTTTTAAAGTTTCACTTTGACCTTTTGTAATCTGTCTCGAGGGAATCCCCCACCCACGAGCTAATTCACAGAACACAGATGTGTCATTTTGTCTTTTAAACAAAAAAAAAATGTAACTTGGATCCGTTTTGTTATGTCTTGTCCCCATTGTAACTACAAATACTTAACATCTTTCTATATTTAAATTTACTTGACTGTTATTCACAACCGACAATATAAGTTTATTGATTTAAGAAAAAGAAAGAAAAAAAAGTAAATTTATCTGACATTATGCACATACCGACCCGACTTATCTTACATCGAGTAGCTAATGCTACTATGAGATTTTAATAAAGTCGTAAATCATGTATAGGCGTGGCTATACAATGGCCTCTTCAAACCCGATCTCTCTCTTTCGCTTGGTATTAGCAATATCCACCATGACATGATTCGGTCTATTTTTATAACATTACCCCCATGCAGCATGGGCGCAATACAGAAAGGACCCCCCCCCCCCCGGCCAGAGGCCTCGGCGTTATAAAAGTACCCTAAAGTAAAGACACCATAAAAGTGCCTCAGTGCTTTCGGTCTATTTTTATACCATTACCCCCCTGCAGCAAGGGCCCAAAACAGAAAGGACCCCCCCCCCCCCGGCCAGAGGCCTCGGCGTTATAAAAGTACCCTAAAGTAAAGACACCATAAAAGTGCCTCAGTGCACACGTGGCCTTGGTACCATACCGGTCCCCAGGCATGTCACCATAGAAGTGTCCCCCGTAACCTTGATACCACACTAATGCAATCTGCGAGCCTTAGCGACCACACGAAACAACAACAAAAAACAACAAAAACAACTCGCAAATGTGACCCTTAGCGCAAGTTTGCTTTGAGCTGGAAACTCTTTGTTTAGAGAATGCCAGATAGGTTCCCTTATTCTCTCGCACGAGTTGACTCTTGTCTGTTCTCCTAAGGATGGGGGGGGGTGGGGGTGTCCTTGGTGCTTTTCGGAGTTTGCCGACACTCGCGGCCTCCCGGGGGCCGAAAGCCTCTAAAAGGTTAACCTAAAAAAGACCGGACATACTCGCTCAAGACTATTTGATCTCTCAGAATGTTAACCCTCTCGTGACTTTTGTATAGTTAGTTGGACCAAGTACTGGAGGGGGTTAATTGAGTTACGAAAGGTGGGTGGGGAGGGGGGTAAGGGGCGGGGGCAGTATACAAAAGAAGAGAGAGTCTACAGTCCTGGGTGCGTGTATTCGTGTTTTACAACTCGTGTGCCGCTAGTGAGTGGAAAGTGTGCCGCTAGTGAGTGGAAAGTGTGCCGCTAGTGAGTGGAAAGTGGCCGCTAGGGAGTGGAAAGTGTGCCGCTAGTGAGTGGAAAGTGGCCGCTAGGGAGTGGAAAGTGGCCGCTAGTGAGTGGAAAGTGTGCCGCTAGTGAGTGGAAAGTGGCCGCTAGGGAGTGGAAAGTGTGCCGCTAGTGAGTGGAAAGTGTGCAGCTAATGAGTAGAAAGTGTGCCGCGAGGGAGTGGAAAGTGTGCTGCTAGGGAGTGGAAAGTTTGCCGCTAGTGAGTGGAAAGTGTGCCGCTAATGAGTAGAAAGTGTGCCGCGAGGGAGTGGAAAGTGTGCTGCTAGGGAGTGGAAAGTGTGCCGCTAGTGAGTGGAAAGTGTGCCGCTAAGGAGTAGAAAGTGTGCCGCGAGGGAGTGGAAAGTGTGCTGCTAGGGAGTGGAAAGTGTGCCGCTAGGGAGAAGAAAGTGTGCCGCTAGGGAGAAGAAAGTGTGCCGCTAGGGAGAAGAAAGTGTGCCGCTAGGGAGAAGAAAGTGTGCCGCTAGGAGTGGAAAGTGTGTCGCGAGTGATGCTGAGAGGCTTTCTAATTCATGCATTGACAATAACAGATGTATATGCCAGTTTACTTGTTCTATACGCCAGTTTACTCTTTCTATACGCCAGTTTACTCTTTCTATACGCCAGTTTACTCTTTCTATACGTCAGTTTACTATTTCTATACGCCAGTTTACTCTTTCTATACGCCAGTTTACTCTTTCTATACGCCAGTTTACTATTTCTATACGCCAGTTTACTCTTTCTATACGCCAGTTTACTATTTCTATACACCAGTTTACTCTTTCTATACGCCAGTTTACTCTTTCTATATGCCAGTTTACTCTTTCTATATGCCATTTTACTCTTTCTTTACACCAGTTTACTCTTTCAATACGCCAGTTTACTCTTTCTATATGCCAGTTTATTCTTTCTATACGCCAGTTTACTCTTTCTATACGCCAGTTTACTCTTTCTTTACACCAGTTTACTCTTTCTATACGCCAGTTTACTCTTTCAATACGCCAGTTTACTCTTTCTATACGCCAGTTTACTCTTTCTATACGCCAGTTTACTCTTTCTATACGCCAGTTTACTCTATCTATTAAAGAGAAGAGAAAACAAAGATTGGTGCTCGCCACGTCCGCCCGCCTGTGTCGTCTCACTGTTGTGCGTCGAAATGACATTATTTTTGAAATAGCGGTATTCAAATAATGCCATGTCATATTTTATTCTGGAAATTATAAATCAGAGTCTGTCAGTTGAATTGGAATCTGTAAATCTAGTGAGAGTCTGTAACTTAAATGAGAGTCTGTAAATAAATGAAAGTCTATAAATTGAATTAGAGTTTGTAAACTGAATGAGAGTCTATAATTGAAAGAGAGTCTATAATTAAATGAGAGTCTATATTTGAATGAGAGTCTATAATTGCCTGAGAGTCTATAACTGAATGAGAGTCTATAATTGACTGAGAGTATGTCCCTTTCGTTAACTTTACTTTTTTACTATTTTTCATTTACGACTTCTCCAAATTCTTAATATGATCCCAATTCTTATTGTGACCCACATTCTTACTGTGATCCAAATTCTTACTCGACTTGTTACCCACTGCCTTCTATTGTGAGAAATTAATCTCTTGTTTCAAGTTATGGCTCGTTCACACAGTGCACAACAAAGGACGATACCATAGAGAAATAGAATAATAAAGATACGACACGCAAAAACAGTTGCCAATTACAATTAATAAGATTTAATTTAGTAATAATACAAGTACAAAACAAAAGCAATATAATTACAAATCATCAACAGATAATACAATAATAATAATAATAATAATCAAGTTTATTTGAAAAACACGCTTCATCCCCAAAAGCTCGAAGCGCGGTACAAAGTCAGCTACATTATAAAGAGAAATTTAAAAAATCTAAAATTGACCACATTTAAAAACAGACGCAACAATATAAAGCTACATACGAGCATACAAAGTCAAAGTCTTTCATCCCGTTTCCACCATAAGCAACACAAGCCAATATACATTAACTGAAAAAGATGGTAGATAGTAGGGGTGTGCCGGATCCGTTTTTTCCAACCGGATCCGGATCCGGATTTTCTTATGCGAAATCCGCCGGATCCGGATACCGGTTTCTCCCGGATTCCGGATTTTGGTACTATTGGTAGATACTTCGGTAAGTCAAGGTGGACTACTACTTTTTGTGTATGGGAATTCGCAATCGGCGCCAAAAAATCCGAGTTTTTAATTTTCCGATGTGTGTGTCTATTTATTATTAAATTAGTACTTTCGATATATATTTGAGTTCCGTTCCATTTGGATAAGTGTCTTACGAGAGACGCCATGTTTCTACGCGTTCGCAGCAGGTTATGCAGCTCGCTCAACCTAATTTCGCCATGGGGTTGGCCACGCCCCCCTTTTTAATGGCGGAAGTTGACGATACTTAGGAAATATTAATTTATTATCACTATTTACATCAAAATAATTGATAACTTGTGTTTCAGAATGCATTTAAAGACATTTAAACTGGAATGTTTTAATTTGAGCTTTAACAACCCGGTAGAATCCATATTATAAATGATCAGAATTTACCGTGTGCAACACGTTGTCATTGGCAACCATTCACAGCCACTTGCATAACTGTATCGTAGTACTACCTCAGAGTTTCATTCATAAGAGTTTGCCGTGTGCAAAAACTATTAAACCATTGGTCAGGGAAAGCTTTAATTAATTATTCATGTGCCAAAGTTGAAAGTTTAAACTAAGTCTAAACAGTATTTTAGTGATAAGGCAGGGAATGCGTTGCCTTATATAAACTATATAGTCATTGCGCATGACGGGATTGGTGGAATGAGATCACAGAATGTGGAGATGCAGTCCATGTTAAAAAATGACAAACCAAGTCGTACTTTAAAAATTCATAACTTTAAAACTACAACAGCTAAAAATATGATTTTGGTGTTATAATTCTTTAAAAAATTACATCTTTTCAACTATGCCATTGGTTTATTTTTACAAAAAGTTTAAATTTCTTATCAAAGTCCCTACACTATTGGCCACTATTAGCGGTGCTGACTCTAGCCTCTGGTATGTACGGAATATTAAACATTAAACAAGCTCAACGCTCGAAACAATCGATTAATGTATCGTGATCGTGTGAAATTCGGGAAAGAGAATTACTTTTATTTCAGATTATGATCCGGTGAGTCACAAAATCTGGCAAATTCCGAAATCCGGTATATTCCGGATTCCGGAATCCGGTTGTTCCGGATACATGTAAATCCGGCGGAACCGGATTTCACCGGATAGTGCAAAATCCGGCGGAACCGGATTCCGGACCGGGGTCCGGCACACCCCTAGTAGATAGCATCACCCCAGAAGGTGTTTGCGAAATAGATGTGTTTTTAAATCGGTTTTAAAGGACTCCAGTGTCTGGCTGTTTCTGAGAGCGACTGGAAGTGCGTTCCAAATTGTTGGGCCGGCAAATGCAAAAGTGCGCTTTCCGTAAGTCTCAAGGCGAACACACGGTATCGATATTTTGCCACTATCGGATGAGCGGAGCTCTCTAGTGGGTACATAAGGTGTCATGAGTGCTTTGAGATAAGATGGCGCCAGGTCATGTAAGCAGCGGTAGCACAAAGTTGCAATTTTGTATTCTATGCGAGCGCGGACCGGAAGCCTGTGCAGCTCCATCAGAAGTGTTTTAGCATGGTCGAATTTGCGTTTGCGAAGAACAATGCGAGTCGCATTCTGTGCTCTTTGAATTTTATCCAGGAGCGTAGCTGGGAGACCCACCATGAGAGCATTGCAGTAGTCCATGCGTGATAGTACGAATGCAGACATCAGCCTCTTTGATGCATCTAACGTTAAGAAAGGTCTGATATGACTCATCCTGCGCAGCTCTAGGAAAATTGCCTTTCAAAGCATGTTAATATGACTTTCCATAGTAATTGTTTTGTCTAAATAGACACCCAGGTCTCGCACTGTATGAGCAAACTCAATCTGCATACCTGAGAGAGTAAGTGATGTTGTGTGTTTTACAGATTTTTGTTTCTGAGCAGTGGCAATGTGCCAATTAATAATGTACAATGACGAAGGCGAATAAACACATAATAACACTTGTCTCGTAAGTTAAAATATTAATATCTATCGGAATGTCCATCTCAATCACCGTGTATGTCAATCCCTTTATAAATGCAGCGTAAGAACTGCCTTCCAGAAGCTACTCAGCATTTGTTTACGTTTCTCGGCAAATCGAGAACCTTCGACAAGAGACTAGGAGACAGACTAACCATGTTTAATTGGTCCTCGGTAGTTAACATGATATATCAAAGAGATTAACCACGCCCACAACAAACGCTACCGTCTGCTAGGAATCTAATGTGGGGTGAAACAAAGTTCAAGCACGGGGAAAAAGTGTACTATATAACATAATTCTTACTGTCACCCAAATTCTTACCGTCATCCAAATCGTGCCAAAGGCGTTGTCAAAAACAAATGAATCAATGCGTGTGCATCAAGTTGTATTCATTTCCTTGTTGGACTCAAATCCCTACCCACCGCGAGTCACCCACCTCTTACGCCTATGGTCTTAGTTACATTATTGACGCCAAAGAAAAGCCATACATACAATTATAGAAATGTTCTCTGCGGACATGAAGAAAACACGGTCTGGATTTCTTAACATTAACGAGATGAAACCGACCCCAACAAACGACCTACAATCGCCCGTGCAAAATGAAAGACTTTCCCTCGAAAAGGTCATTCGTTCGGACTTAAGACTCCCGGCATCAAGACGTAGAATAATAAATGGACCTTACTTCAGTAACTTGGTGTAACGACTTTATCTCGTCTGACAATAAACTCAGCCTGAAACAACCAATCAGTCAGGTACGCCGTACAAAGGTGAGGCTGTAAAGGTGTGCGTGGCCGAAGGTGTACATGTAGTTTCACCAGGGGGGAGGAATTCCAACTCGGGATAAAAAGGATAACCTATCCCACAGATACGTGTACGGGAATTTCCACATGAAAATGTCGACCCGTAGCCGAGAAAACAGAGATACTATGTTTGCAATATCCGACCTGTTTATCCGGAGTGGGCTTCCCTCGGAGTATCGTTGTGAAATATTTTTGTTTAACCCCTGAATGCGTCGCATCCGTGTGGGCCGGTTGGGATAGGGCACTAGCCTGTACGTGTCCTTTAATCTGCTGACCGCTAAAGCGAAGCAATCGCACTGTCAGTGTAATCATGTAACAGCAACGCTAAAATAGGTGTAGGACCCAAACCTAATATTGAGGCGGATGGGGAGGGTATGTGGGGGCTATGAAACATTAGCTCTCTCTTTCTCCGTCTCTCTCTTTCTCTGTCTCTTTCCCCCAGCTCCTCCCCCCTTCTCTCTCTCTCACACACACTCTCTTTCCACATGTATACATTAGTTGTAGGCTGGACTGGACGCAGAGAATAATTAGAGGGAGAGACAGAGAGAGAGATAGAGAACCTCAATAATCAAATAAACGGGCTTAGCCGAGTTCCCCAGGCGGGCGACCTTGGGAGTATCGGTCTGTTCAATGAGATCTATCTCCGGTCCCAGTTTCTGTGTAGAGAAGTTCATGACTCGCTCATTTAACAGTGTGACCGTCGTGGGGGAGTGGACTGACCACATCTCGATGTGAGTGCCGGACCGCAGTGACCAACAAACTTTGGATTTGAGAGCCTGTTTCCGCATGTGTTTGTCCGTGCGTCTGATTGTGCTGGTGATCTTTTTATTGTGAAGGTTACACGCGAGTTGTGAAGTGATAGCGTAGTATCCTGATAACTGAGGACCACGACCTCATGACAATAAGGACCCCGTGTGCATGATAATTTAAAAACCCCTGTTTATGATAATTTAGAAATCAGTGTTCTTGATAACTTAGGACCCGAAGTTCATGATAACTTTAGACCCGAAGTTCATGATAACTTAGGATCCGGAGTTCATGATAACTTATGACCCCAGTGCTCATGATAACTTAGGACCCCAGTGTTCATGATAGCTTAGGACCCCAGTGTTCATGATAATTTAGGACCCCAGTGTTCATGATAGCTTAGGACCCCAGTGTTCATGATAACTTAGCACCCCAGTGTTCATGATAGCTTAGGTCCCTAGTGTTCATGATAGCTTAGCACCCCAGTGTTCATAACTTAGCACCCCAGTGTTCATGATAGCTTAGGTCCCCAGTGTTCATGATAGCTTAGGTCCCCAGTGTTCATGATAGCTTAGGTCCCCAGTGTTCATGATAGCTTAGGTCCCCAGTGTTCATGATAGCTTAGGCCCCCAGTGTTAATGATAGCTTAGGTCCCCAGTGTTAATGATAGCTTAGGTCCCCATTGTTCATGATAGCTTAGGTCCCCAGTGTTCATGATAGCTTAGGTCCCCAGTGTTCATGATAGCTTAGGTCCCCAGTGTTCATGATAGCTTAGGTCCCCAGCGTTCATGAAAGCTTAGGTCCCCAGTGTTCATGATAGCTTAGGTCCCCAGTGTTCATGATAGCTTAGGTCCCCAGTGTTCATGATAGCTTAGGTCCCCAGTTACATGATCGCTTAGGACACCGGTGTTAACGCCACGTACCTAGGGACCAAACGATATGATTGTTTATTTGGTAGATAGCGTGACGCGCTATTTGCTATTGCAGTTAGCCCTGCTACCGTGTGAAAACCATTATGAAATAGTCTAGTGGCGTCACATGTGACCGTAGTGCATTTTGGTATTCAGTGATTGGTCATTGATCAAACAGACGGTTTATATCTCTCTTATGTAGGCAATTCTTTTCATACGTTAATGCTGTTGTGTTATACGTTTTCAATACGTTTTTGTTGGTATTAAAAATATACCAACATAATGGATTTAAAGAAAATAACTGGCACATTGTATGTGTTTACACATGTCACAAATAATAATTATCCAAATGTGTATGTACGGCTGTAACGTTGCAGTGTTCAACAGGCGCGCAAAATAAAAAGAAATACCCAGAAGTAGGCACAAATTGGGATTTTTATAACGTGGACTACTTGGATGGGTGTTTCGTCCAATAACTTAAGTGGGTGTGAGTGCACTACTTGGATGGGTGTTTCGTCCAATAACTTTAGTGGGTGGGAGTGCACTACTTGGATGGGTGTTTCGTCCAATAATTTTAGTTGGTGGGAGTGCTCTACTTGGATGGGTGTTTCGTCCAATAACTTTAGTGGGTGGGAAGGTCACGCATTGTCCGCCGCCATTGTCTGGACGGGTTATCTCAACAAATTGTGCTTTAAGTTAAGTGCTCTCTCCTGCTATGAAAACCACTGGAGTGAAGTCCTCCGTCACACCCCAGTATGTGGCAGGTCAAGACGTAACAACGGTTTATCAAATAGCGGTTATTTGTAACTCGGAGAGCTACTCGGAGAGGCTGCACCTCAAATGGGAACGCGTACAAAATAAAAATAAAATATCAAATGATTGTCATCAATAAATTTGATAACAAGCCTTTTGCTGAATTGTGGAAAATTCTCGCCGGTCAATCACGCTGCACAGTTTAGTCGTGTTCGGTTTTGTCGTGTTCGGTTTTGTCGTGTTCTGTTTAATCGGTTACCGCTCGACGATCCTTCTTAACTCACGTGCGCCTTTAACATTTTATGTATACGATAACATCAATAAAAAACAACAACACAACCACATATACATTATCTTATAAATCTTTAAATTCCATTTTTCAGTTGAAAGGCAACACCTACAAGGACTGCGCTCTGTAATCACGGGATATTTCTGAAGTGCGGTGAGTAACGTCTGTCTCAGTTACTGTTGTCATGCTTGGATTGTGGTTATAAAAAGCAAAAACTATATAATATAATAAACATAATATAATATAATAAATATAATATAATATTCAATAAATGTAATAGATATACTATAATAATATAATATATGATACAATATATAATGTACTATAATATAATCTATATAACGAAAGTGTGAGTGTACTTGAGGGTGGGGGCAAGAGAAATAACGAACAGTGGGCGCCACTTCAAAAAAAAGTGGTGTTTGGAAAGGGGGTGGGGCGGGGGTGCACAAAATCGGCGATCCGGATGAAGAGTTTAAGTTGAGAATAGTATTGAACCCTTTTTGTTTTAAATTAAAAATTTGCTTATCAATTGGTTAACTTGCATGCACAGGATTGAATAAACAGATAGACACTAATCTGCGTACTCTGCTGGAATAAACAGATACACACTAATCTGCGTACTCTGCTGTAATAAACAGATACACACTAATCTGCGTACTCTGCTGGAATAAACAGATACACACTAATCTGCGTACTCTGCTGTCCTTGTACACTAGTATATGCTAACGTAAACCTTACACACACAAACATACATATATATCTATAAAGTTGTTCAATCTTGTTACGTGCGCAATATTTGATCTTGCCCTAGGCACCACATGCCCTTAGTACGCCTCTGGGTGCAATTTGCATTCGGGACTGGATAAAATATAATGCCTGCTTTTTCTGTTTTTTAAAAAAAGATAATTGTTGACCAAAAAAACTTTGCACGTCACATAGCCCCATACACCCTACCATTGTTTCGCCAAGTTAAGGCCCTAAATGTGCCTCAACTCAACGAAGGACTGGAAGAGGATCATCTCAAAACTCGTCGCCATTAAATATTCAACGAGCTGGACCGATTCGGAACACCGGGCGTGGGCGAATTTCGTGGCGTTTCACGTGTCCCAAGATGGCGCCCCCACTTCCGAATAGGGGCGCGCGCGCGCGTCGGCTTTCATTGAGTCTGATTGCGTGCGCCCGCGGTATTAAAACCGTGCTCGGCCCAGGTGGCTAATTAAATGTTGAAATATTCATTCTTAGAAAACACGCGTCATTTAAGCGGTGTCACATTTTGTTTCCTTGCTTTGTCATCGACTACGTAGCTTTTTTCCCCTCCCCCAAAGTCCCGAGACGTCCTTCTCATTGCCCTCACAGTTTTTGTCTCCGATACATTCCCTTTTCTGCCCCCCGAGGGTTGGCTACTTCTGGTGCATACTCGGTGTCGGAAGGTGACTAAGGGTCGGGATGAGAACACTCTTATCCATCTATTTTTCTCTATATATCCTTTACTATAGGTGACATTATTATTAAAAGTTTTATTTATTATGTGAAGTGCTTAGTGGTGTCAAGTGGACTTGAAACTTCATTTTATGGGGATGTCGCAGTGACAGTTGAATAATACATAGATTTAGATATCCTCTCTGTGTTCCCCACAATGGGAGTCGCTTAGTTAATTATTTTGTCACGTGATGTGAGTAAAAACGAGTAAGATTTCCGGTATAATGTATACAACACACTAGTGCTTGACAACAGTAGCCCGATACACACTACAACTACACTACATTTCGTCCAATGAAAATTAACAATAAAATAAACAAAGGGGAATGACTCCTGCATCAATATTGAATAAAAACGCAAATGACGTCATGAGCACGCACGGCGCTCAACAACATCCTGCCGATAATAGTATTGATAGTTCCCATCGAATATCGCTCACAAATTTTTCTTGAAATAACTTTCTTCCTTTAATTATAACTGACGTATATTTATTGTCACATTTATGTATTT